>PVIH01007244.1:0-39103 GCA_004025045.1 Sigmodon hispidus | reverse complement strand
AAAGTTTTATTTATGTAAAAAAGTCACATCAGATTTTATCTCCATAGCATTTGGATTAGAAACAGCTGGCCAGGCACAGTTTGTCTGAGAGCTGAGGAACATGCCCTGTACACAACTACCTTTCTTTATGTAGCCAGAAGCAGAAAATGCAAGATAAGAATGGGATCAATTTATGAAAAGATACAAAATGAAAAACAACAAAGGGTTGATTGCATAACTGACTTCGCTCCTGACTAACTTGTGGGCATGGAGTTCTAAGACACAATACCCCAGTGACACTTAGTTATGTTTAGATCATTCATTTGAACTGATTTCTAATACTTAAGTCTTAAGCAAACTATTAAAAATTTAACATTAGAATACTTTTTTAAAGGACTCGAAACATATTTTTGGACAATTGTGAAGATTTATAAATTATTTAAACGGTTAAGAAGTTATAAATTTGTAATATAAAAACCCAGTGAAAGGCAATCATTCAATAACAATTCAGTTCATGAGACAACTGAAAAAAATCTGTGTCCTCCAATTGTCATGCAAAATATACTTACAGGCACTGTATGGAACATACGGATGGAAGTACCAGATGTAGATGGGTGAGAGCATAAGTTACTGATGTTTTAATTTCTTGTGTATTATGAGTTAAAAACCAGAATGAGGAAACAAGTTTGCAAGAGGGGAGAGGAGAAATGGTCCACACAACCATCACTGGTGGACTAAACTAAGGTGAATCCATAAAATAAAATGCCACTCCATAATAAAAGAAAAAGCACACAGTGGGGCTGCTGACCTTTAATCTCAGCACTTGAGAAGTAAAGGCACACAGATCTCTGAGTTCTGAGGCCAGCCTGCTCTATACAGAGAGTTCCAGAACAGCCAGGGATATACAGAGAAACCCTGTTTCAAATATCCTTCCCCCAAAAGGCTCTACCTTGATGGATGACTATCCCAAATACATGTTACATGAAAGATGCTATATACAAAAGGCTACATGTTAGATAAGGTCCATTTATAAACTATGGAAAAGAAAAACTAAAAGGAACAGGATCAGAGTTTGCTTCCAAGTGGGAAAAAAGATCTGAATGAAGAAGCACAAAGAAATTTTCTAGTATGATAGAAATATCTTTGTGATTATATATATAAAATCAAAAATATATATTTCAAAATCAGTGAACGTCTCAGACATGGTGGTATAGGCCTAGAATCCCAGCACTTGGAAGGCTAGGATAGTATGTTCTGTTTAAGGAAGCCTGGGCTGTACAACAAAACCATGTTGAAAGGTAAGAACAAAGGAAAGAGGGAAGGGAGGAAAATGGAAGTAGAAAAATTAGGTCTCAGGATAGCATTATATGCCAAAAGTAGGAAAAATTGCTATATGTCAATCATGTATCAATAAAGGAGATGTAAAGAGGACAGTGAGCTTAGACACTAAACCAAGGCTTTTTGGGTACCTCTATGACATTATTTTTCCAATACTGCATGATATTTAGTTATTAAATATATTAAGCACCAATATTTTGGCAAACATTCCATCAGAAATTAGTATGGGGGAAAGATGAACAAAAATGAGCACAGCTACATATAAATTCTAGTTTATCAAGAAAGCATGTGCACAGATTACACCAGAGACAGGGAAGGCTATTCATCAAGCCATGTATTTATACCTTATGAATAGACAGCAAGCTACCGTTTCCAAATGTATCATATATCAACAGTCACTAACTACACAAAAATCATCTGGACAAATAATTGAATAGTCTAAAAATAATGTGGTATTTTAGCCAGGGCTCCATGGAAAAATAAAATACACACACATATACACATGTGTATATGTGCATATATATGTATATATATAAACATACACATAAACAGGATTTATTAGAGTGGCTTACAAGTTATGGTCCATATATTCCAACAATGGCCATCTTTGGATGGAAAGTCCATGAATCCAGTAGTTATTTCAGTCCACAAAGTTGGATGTCTCACTCTACCCTGGAATCCCCCAAAAGTAGGCTCTAATACCAGTGGAGAGATGAACTTACCAGTGACTGTGAGGGCAAGCAAAAGCCTTTTCCTTCCCAGTCCTTTGTATAGGCTTCCAGGAGAAGGTGGGGCCCAAATTAAAGGCATATGGATTTTCACCTCAAGGAATATGGATTAAAGGCAGGTCTTCATACCTCAAATGATCTGATCAACTAAAAATCTCACAGGTGTGCCCTGTTTGTTCTAATTAATTTATTCATTATACATCCCAGCTGAAGTTTCCCCTCCCACCTCTCCTCCTAGCCCCTCCCCCACCCTCCCTCATCCCCTAATCCACTCCTCCTCCACTTCAGTTTAGGAAAGAGCAGGTCTCCCATGAGTACCAGCAAAACATGGCACATTAAGTTGCAGTAAGACTAAGCACCTCCCCTCGTATTAAGGCTGGGCAAGGAGACCCAGTATGAGGAGAAGGGTCCCAAAAGCCAGTAAAGGAGTTGGAAACAGCCCCTGTTCCCACTGTGAGTCCCACAAGAAGACCAATCTACACAACTGTGACACATATGCAGAGGGCCTACGTCAGTCCCACACAGGCACCCTGATTGTAAGTTCGTCTTGTGAGCCCAGGTTAGTTGATTCTGTGAGTTTCTCTATGGTGTCTTTGACCTCACTGGCTGCTACACTTCTTTATCCCACTCTTCTTCAGGATTCTCAGAATTCTGCCTGATGCTTGGCTGTGGGTCTGCATCTGTTTCTATCAGTTGCTGGATGATGCCTTTCTGATGACAGCTGGGCTAAGCACCAGTCTGGTCACAGGAGATGCCAATTCAGCTATGTATCCACTGTTGCTTGAAGTCTTAGCTGGACTCATCCTTGTAGATTTCTGGGAGATTCCCTTACACTAAGTTTTTACCTGATCTCAAAAGCTGCTTGGGTTTTAGGTTAGTTCCAGATGTAGTCAAGTCAAAAAACCACCTAGAGAGCATCACCTAGAGAGCACTAGGCCATCTCAGGAGTCCTTGTGAATGAAGATTCTGAATCATACTTAAAGCAGTACCCAGGAAATGCAAAGAAGTACTGGATCTTAGATAGCAAACACTTTGTACTTCCTGTACCCACCATTAGTATCTGAATAAAAATGAATACTTCTTAGTTTGGCTGAAATGGCCATAATTTTTTTTCCATGCTTATCCAAGGTTCTAAAAGAACAATGCTCAGACATCTTCAAGGTTATCCCAGATGGTTAAGCAAATCCTTTACAGGCCAAACTCAAGGAATCCTCTTCACCTGGCTTCTGATTCACTATTGTTTCTCTCCAAAATTACAGACTTTTGTCTTTGGCTAATAGATGCCTGAGATTCCTTTTGTAGCACCTTTAGGTGTAGGCGATATGGCCGGCCTCATCCCTTCACCTCCTTCCCTGTCCACCTTCACATCTTGTTTGCTAAGGATCCCACACATATCTGGAGCTATCTAGGTTTGTATTTTAATGGGCATTACAAACTTCAAATCTAAATGAGGCCTCTGGGCCCCCTGGACCCTAGCCATTGTTCATCTCTAAATGCTCCAAGGTAGACCAGGTGATTTAGGTAGGTTTGGCCAAAATCCTAAGTGGCAGTATTAATTTTTTTTTTAAAGATTTAAACCTCTTTTCCTTTTACCTAAAACCAATCAAAACATACTCCCAAAGAATTTTTTTTAATGTATGCTCCAATGGTAACCATTTCTCACCTTCATTAACATCCTATGGCTCAGAGCACCATTCATTCTCTCTCTCTCTCTCTCTCTCTCTCTCTCTCTCTCTCTCTCTCTCTCTCTCTCTCTCTCTCTCTTTCCTGGTAGGGATCAAGAATTATCCTTTTGTCTCCTTACAAAATATGCCCTTCATCTCATAACTCACCCAGTCCTTTTTATCACAATGTCTCTTACCACTATAAGCTTACTAAGGGCCTTCCATCATACTCACCATAAAAAGGAGCCAGCTGATTTAAAACATGGTTTGGATGAGTGCCCCATACTGGGAGGGACTATGAGCCTTCAGGGATTGGGACCCAGGGGGAGAGCATTAGGTTATTGAGGCATGCCCCTAAAGGAATTAAGGGATCCATCTCATTTCTTTCTCTGTTGTATTTTCTGGCTTGTGCTCTATTTGGCCTACCAAGTGCTACTGCCACAAGCCCTGGATGTACCCTGATGCTTGCCAGAGGCTCAAAATAAGGAATCATCTGCCCTTGGACTGGAACTCTAAAACCATGAGACAAAATAAGCCTTTTCTAGATTTACTGCCTGAAGCGTGTCATTGTAAAGATGAAGCACTAACGACCAAGACAAACAATAATTAACGCTTGTACTACTCCTGGTGACAAGAAATACCCCCAAAGGCGAGGGAACTGAGTCATCCCCAAATCAGATTGCTCTGCCCACACTTAACAGCAAGCCTGACACCCCATGGCAGATTTCCCCAACAACAATCAACCAGTCCCCTCCGTCACCTAGTAACAAATTCTGTCCCCTCTCTCACCCAGTCAGATGGTGTTACCTTGACAGCTGTGAGAGCTCTTGGCCATTGAAGCCCTGCTTAATTTGTCCTGAAACCCCAAAGACTTCTGTACAACATGGCGTCCAAAGACTTCTGAGAGAGAATGTCCAGTAATCTCCTCAGATTCTTCCAACTTAAATGCATGGGTAGATCTTTGTCTAAACATACTATTGTCTGCAAGCCTCAAACAATGTTCTATTCTGTTCCCAGGCAGTACAGAAAACAAGACAAGTCACTGTTTCAACTCCTCAGACCTATGCTGGGATTAACTTGAAATAACAAAAGAGTTTCTTACAAATCAGAACCATCTAGAAATAGATCTCAGCCTAAGCTACATAAAATTACCTAAATATTTATTATTTCTAAATTATTTTCAAGGTGATTATTAAAACTTTCACCTCTTCCTTCATGAACGAGGAAGGGAGCACTGAGCCTCTGCCCCCTGAACACCTGTCTGCTTGCTTCCCCTTCCAATGGGACTGCTCTGTGGCAGCAGGTGGATCTGTGCCAGGTAAATCCTCCTTGTAAGCAGAGGTTATTTTTAGGCCAGTGGCTCCTCTGATTTCTGAGCTGCCCCTAGATAATTGAGAAGCAGTCTACAGAGAGAAATCCTTCAGAACACCCAGCTAACACAAGAATCTCCTACAGGCTCCAAAGGAGAACACCCCAAGGACTGCCAGCTTGGATGACAGCCATATCTAACCCCCCTCTGCCCTCAGCCATGGAGACATGAGGCTATGCCCCCATTTCAGGTGCGCAAACAGTGCCCAGATTCTCATCAAATCAAAACCCAAAGAGTCACTCTTGGATAGAGATTTCTTATCTTCATGCCAGATAATTTAGAACTCGCTGATGCAATCCTGTTGCTGAAATGTCAATGTAAATTACCAATGCTGAGATTTCAGCTTTGTGGAAGAGCCTTAGAAGGGAATATTGGAAAAAAGAAAGTTAAAAAGGGATATTGAAAAAAAGAAAGTTAAAAAATATTCTTCAAAAGAAGAAGAGCATACTAAGACAGCTATGGTAAAGTTAGGCAACCAAGGCACTATTTAAACCACATACTTTATCATTGGTAATTAGAAGAGGCCTTCTAGAAAACATAGCCAGTTACTATGCCTCTACAGACAACTTCCATAAGGAAATGAAATACAGAAGCTGAATGCTAAAGTGGGCTGGCCTTTCCATCTCAAATCTATAATGAGGTAAAGAGCATCAGACTCTGATCAGGCAAGGAACGTGAAGAGCTAAGGCACAACTGAAATCTAGGCTGCCCTGGAATACACCACCCCAAACAAAAACAAAACCATATATACAAAAGAGAATCCTACTGCCCTCAAACTAGAGCTAAATACCTTTTTTTCACTTTTTTTATATGTGTGTCTGGTAGCCTTAGGAGAGGAGGCATCAGATGTCCTGAACTGGAGTTACCCACAATTGTGAACTTCCAGGTGGATGCTGGGAACTGAACTCAGGTCCCTCTAGAAAGGCAGTCGTCAGTGCTCTTAACTGCTGAGCTATCTCTCCAGCCTGAGAGACTAAATAGCTTACCTAAAATTTCTCATGCAATAGATCCAAATATATGGAGGTATATATATCACCTTGTGTCTTTCCTCCAAGGATAGTATGACATATCAAAATTGATATCTGTTGGGCTACCTGCATGGCAGAGATTCTATATAAATATTGGCTATAATAATAAAGCTTTGGGAGACTTGAACAGAGAGATTTGTCTTGTCCTTCCGTTCCTTTGTGTTCCTGCCTTCCATTTGCTTCCTTCCCAGGTCTAAGTCCACACTGAAGATCCTGCTGGCCAGGGCAGATATCCTCTTCATTCCTCATCTAGGTTTTATAGAGAAACTGTGATAACATTTCCAAACTGTAAAGCCTATAGTAGCAGAAGTATGTTCTCAGAGCCATTGCTGGCCCCAGGATTTAGCATTTGCTTCTGGGAGTCTGGCACTGAAGTCAGCACACCTCTGCTATCAGGTCTGCTCCATGCCCCCCTCCATCCAGTGCTTTTTTTTTTTTTTTTTTTTTACAAACTGCCAAATTTAGGAATGTTCTAGGAGAATGAAGGAAGTATGGGCCTCCGGAAGGAAAATGGCAACTTCCCTCAGTAAGTATTCCTGGCACCCCACGTGGTTGAGCCAACATGGCTCCCGTGGGATGCACCTAGTACGGAGGCACGCCCCTGGGCGTGGCTGCACACCCCTTCTCTTAAAAAGGAGAAGCCATGTTTTGGTTGCTCCCTCCTCCTCTCCTGCTTCTCTGCTTCTGTACCTGCCTGGGAACTCTCTTAAATAAACCCTCGTGTGGTCTTGGTAATGTGTTTGTGTGTCTCTTCTCACAGAGAAACCAACACCCTCCCTTCTCACTGCCTCAATACTGGCTCCTGTTTGCATCTCTTAAATGAAAGAAAGAAGAGGGAACTAACTGCTGTTATCTTAGAATTTGGCCTTGAGAAAACTTGGGGGAATAGATGATGTAATAGTTTATGATGTAAAATATTTAACATGTATGCTGTGAGGCCTTTGATGTCACTTGATAAATGGAAGTCAATCAAAATGTAAAACTCATAATTACTCTTGGCAATGAATCTAACCCAACAGAAACAACTCAACAGGATGCTGAAAGGCAACCCCAGCTGTGCCCAGTGACTTCTGAAACCAAAGCCCTAATCTTACACATCTATGGGACCTAGGAACATGAGAAGTCAGTTCAGAATCCAAAGACAGATGAAGACAAGCAGTAAGGATTATCACTTAAGGAGAGAAATGAGGTATACAAATTAATCCACTGGCTATCTAGAATTCTACACTCCCACTGTTTTGGTTTCTCAAGACAGAGTTTCATTGCATAGCACTGGCTATCCTGGAACTCACTATGTAGACCAGGCTGATTTTGAACTCAGAGATCCCCCTGCCTTTGCCCCCTAAGTGCTAGGATTAAAATACCACCACCACCTGGATCGCCCTACCCTTCCTTTTAAATAAATAATCTACACATATCTTTCTCCAAATAACTCTGATCCTGTAAAAAGATTTTATATCAGAAGTAAAATAACATTTCTCCTTTGGGGTACTGAATTTCCTATTAGCTGTCAAGAGGCGAGCTGGTCTGAACAGCCTTGTGGATTTGTTAAGAGTAACATCTCCGCTTCTGTTTGCATATGATATGCAGTCCAGACTGGTCTGATCTTGATGTGTGATTGCCCTGCTCTGGCCACCTAAGTGTTGGGATTACATGGGTACAGCAGCACAGCCATGCTGGGGGATTATGTTCTGGTACATTGTAAATATTTGTCCCTCCTACTGGCTTAATAAAATGTTGATTGGCCAGAAGGCAGACAGGAAGTATGGGCAGGGCTACCAGACTAAGAAAACTCTGGGAAGAGGAAGAGTCAGGCAGAGATACCAGTAGATACAGAGGAAAGAAGTTAAAATGCTGCTCTGAGAAAAGGTACCAAGCCACATGGCTAAACAGATTAATAGAAATGGGTTGAGATAAAAGAGCTAGCTAGCAATATGCCTGAGCCAGAGGCCAATCAGCATGAAATTAACATAAGCTTCTGTGTGTTTCTTTGGGACTTTGGGACTGCTGATCTAGATTTTGTGGCTAATATGGATCAGAAACTTCATATTGCATACCCAGCTTCATTCACCACCATTATATTAATGTGTATTTTTAATATTTAAAATCCAAACCTAGTCAATGATTTCCATAGAACTATTCTCTTAATATAAGGGACTTCCAAGACAGAAATCAACCTATGTCACTTTGTCCCCTTAAAAAGTCTCCACTTAGGAAACTACACTATAGCACGCTTAACAGTCGACAGGAAGCTAAATGGTCTCTGGACTCAGGCAGTTCCTTTATACAGAAATTCTCCCAGTTTGCTCATCACTGTAACAGAGGAGCCTTTCTAGACAGCAGCTTTCATTCAGTCAACAAATAGTCCTTAATCTTCTATGTGCTGGCTGTTTAATCAGGACTGGGGACATAGTGGTGAATAAGGTGCCTTCACTTTACAAAAACTGCAAAATGGATGTGACCAGCGCCTAGGGTACCTCAGAGGATCTTCAAGCTACACATGTGAAGAGGATGGTCAGAGTGACTGAAGAAGCACTCTCTCATCTCGTGTACTCATGAAATGTTCCCTTTTGGATTCTACAGAGGCAACACTGGAATAACCAGCTTTTAAACCATGCCAGACCAAATTCAACCACTATCACATTATAAAGGACATTTTGGCACAAAATGGACTGCACAACTGCAGATAGAAAGCATTCCTTTAGTTTGAATTCTACAAACACTGATTTAGGAAAACCTTAGCACATTGTAAATCTGTATCAGCCATCCTCGCAAACACTATGCTACACCCTTGGCTCACAGATCTGCACCTGGAACCTCTGAGCTAAAGTAAAAGGTAACAGAGGGCACAGAGGAAGACACGCGCAAAGGCTGATGGACCCTTAGAGGAAGAACAGTTCATGTTGACCCTGCTAACAGGCCCCAATACAAACACCGCACTCACCAGCACACAGAAAAGAGGACATGCAGAGAGGGGCATGTGTACAGGGGGGAGAAGCGGGAATACATGTACAGAGAGGGGGATCTGTGGGGGCGGGCAGGGAGAGTAGGGGGTGTTGATGCAGGGAGGGAGGTCCATGCAGAGGGGAGGGGCTTTTGTGATGACTTATGCATTCTCTACAAAAGGGACAAACTGGATATTTGTGAGCAAGCCATGTAATAGAAAAGTTAAATTCTATTTGGGGAAATTATAATGTGTATTAAATCTGATTCTGTAGTTGCTAGGATGGCAAAAGATGAAAAGAGCCAAACGTGTGCACTGGGAGCTCTAGAGGGAAGGCAGGGAAGCTTAATGAGAGCAGGTGAACACGGAATTCAGGAGGCACCTGCAGGGTAATTCCATGCAGACCCAGAACTCGGCAATGCCTATTTTGGGATCCCTTAGGAAGTCGCCCATTTCAAATGCACTGTTCTGTACCGATATATTCTTCATGAACAAAATCAAAAACAACTTTTTTAAAAAGATTTTTTTTCCTAATACAGCTCATAAGTGTTGAGGAATGGGCTTGAAATGTGATTCAAAGTTTTTGTGCTTTTGAATGTCAGAAGCTGGATGTTTAAAAACAGTGTTCAGCATACCAAGGGGCAGGGGGACTCCCTCTGACACACTACTGATCCACTCATCTGCTCTTAGGCAGCAGCATATGGGGCAGGGATGGGAGAAACAGCAGACCTCCTCCGTAGACAGAGATGACATCCACACACACAGCCCTTAAAGTCCACAAAGCATTCCCACACCAATGGCTCCTTGGGTAGACAAGTCATATGACATCCACTGCCCTCATTCCTCCTCCCCGCTTAGGAGATGTTAAGTCAGACATACAGAGCTATAGGCAGTGAATCCAGTTCAAATGTGTGAAACTTTTTAAAGGAGTCTTGCTGTCTAGGATGGCCTTGAACTCCTGAACTTGGGTTCATTATCCTACTACTCTAGCTTCCAGAGTAGCTGGGATTATAGGCATTTAGCCCCTACACCCTCCCAAATATGTAATTATCTCTTTCCATTAAGTCTGTGTACATGGCCACAGACCCCAAAGCCACCCGAACATGGCAAACAGCCAAACTATGTAACTGCATTACACTAGGAAGCCAAAATGATCTTGGCCTCATTTTCCTCTTTTAGAAAATGTGACAAAACAGAATCAATCCATCTCATAGCACTGTTCTGGGGCTAAATGAGGTTTTTGGAAACTTCCTGGCAAATGGTTAGTTACTACAATTATTTTAACAACCTTATATGACAAAGTTATTAACTTCACATTGCTGATGATCAAAACCTAACAACTTGTTAATCTCACTAACAGAACTTTCTAGAGTAAGGGTCCTCATTGTGTGTTGGTTACACAGTAGATTTAACAAAGCTAGGGGCATTTAATTCTGTGGAACTTAAGTTTTGGAGAGATTGGGTCTTGCTATGTAGCCTAGACTATATCTAAAATTCAGCCTCAGATACTTATGCCTCAGGCTCTCAGTGGTGAGATTATAGGTGTGAACCACCATGCCAGATCCATGGTACTTAACATATGTTAATTTTTTTCAAAGACCATTCATCCAATAGTAGCATTGTATTTGGGACATAGCTATTGCTTCATGTTGGGACCAACAGATTGGGCTCTCTTTTCCAGTTTCTCATTCTGTCATTTATTTTCCAGCTGATCCTTTCTACCCACTTGAAACACTTGAACTACCATTGTTCTTTGTTTTTGCTCTTACTGTTCCAGCCCCAGTTATTTCTACCTTGACCCCCCCAAAGCAAATCAGAACCACCATCCAGCAGACTTCTGAGAATCTAAATCAGCGTTCTGCAATGATCTATTGAGCAACTGTAAACACCCAAGTTAATGGTTCTCAACCTGGAGATCATGACCCCTTTGGGATTGCATATCAGATAGCCTTCATATCAAATGGTTACATTATGATTCCCCACAGTAGCAAAATTACAGTTATGAAGTTATTAGCAACCAAATAATGTTATAATTAGGGGTCACCACAACATGAGGAACCGTATTAAAGAGTCACAGCATTAGGAAAGTTGAGAACCTCTGCCCTAAACACTCTGGTAGAGATCAGCAAAAGTCTGTGATCTTATTCTTTCCATTATCAAACAACCTTCACACTTTCTTCAAAATAGGCCTTTTAAAATGAAACTCAGAAAACACCTGCAGGGGCAAAACACCTCACGTTCTGAGACAATACTGAGCCAGAGACAGGACTGCACTTAGTAAATGATTGAAACCAACCCGTTCGCACCCAGTGCTTATCAAATGTGGTCAAAGGCTACATAGTGTGGCTAGGGAAACAGCTCCTATAAAAAGTGCTTGCTTTTGTCAGTTATATCCATCTCATTAAAGAAATTACCTAAAAGGTAGCACAGGCTGAAGTCAATGAAGTGAGGAGGCTGAGCTGAATTTAAGGCTAAATGAAAATCCTTTCCGGAAAGTGTTAAATGACCATGAACAGCTTCTTATTCCGGAGCTTTGGGTGGTTGTCACAGCTTTGCAAACTCCTCTTGGTTAAAAGGAAATAATTTTCCATCTAAATCATGCCAAGGCCAACTGGAAAACATTGTTATTATGTGTAGTTACACAAACCAGCACCTCACCTTATCCCTCCCAACCCTTATTAAACATCAACTTCCTGTACCCTTTTCTTGAAAATGATTACCTGTCAGATTTTCCATTGGTCATAAGAGGCCTTGAAAGGGTAGGCACACACCTAACTCACAGTGCAGCCAAAGTTAGAGCCACTCTTTATAAAGATCCTCCTTTGAAAGTTCTAACAATGAACACTCCTTGGCAGGCTCCTGAGATAAAGGCCTGGTCATCTTTATGGCCAGCAGGCATGACCTAGACTGAGATCTAACTGGGTCTTATGGGACATTAGCTGACGCCTCACCTTCTAGTTAAATTGTCACCTGGCTTACTTCCATGTCCCACTCATTACCTATCTCAGCATAGCTCAAAAATAAAAAATAATAAAACTCAATGGTTTCACAGAAAAAAACATAGTCCAGAAAAAATATCTATTAATTTTTAGTTAACATTCTGCAAAACAGAGATAACTAAGTGACTCAAATCATTCTTGCTAGCTCAGTAGTGACACATGCCTTTAATTCCAACATTCAGAAGACAGAAGCAGGAGGATTAATGATGAGATCAAGGCCAGCCTGGTCTACAAAGAGAATTCCAGAAAAGCCAGGGCTAGACAGAGATTCTCTGTCTCAAAAAAAAAAAAAAATTTATTTTATTTATTTCCTAAGTGTTGGTGTTTTGCCTGCATGTATGTCTGTGTGAGGATGTCAGTTGCCCTAGAACTGGAGTTAAGACAGCTGAGCTGCCATGTTTGGTGCTGGAAATTGAACCTAGGTCCTTTGGAAGAGGCCAGCCAGCACTCTACTCTTGGCTGCTGAGTCATATCTCTCTATCTCTCTCTCTCTCTCTCTCTCTCTCTCTCTCTCTCTCTCTCTCTCTCTCTCTGTGTGTGTGTGTGTGTGTGTGTGTGTGTGTGTGAATTGTATTAGGTAAACTTTTTGTAAAAAGCAAACTGAAAACTACAAAATCTAATACAAATGGAATATATCACCCAGCACACAGGAGGTTGAGACAGAAGGATTATGAGTTCCAAGTCACCCTAGCCTACATAGCAAAGCCCAGACTGTCTCAAGCTTTAGATATGGGAAAAGAAGAGAAAAGGGAATTTGTTGTTTTTGTTTTGTATTTTTTTTCCAGAGACAGGGTAGCTTGGACTGGCCTTGAACTCAGATCCTCCTATCTCTGCCTCTCGAGTGGCAGGGAAAATTTGTAAAGGAATGCAATACACTGTTATGATCTGCAACTGCCTGTTTTCCTACTTGTGATACTAATCTAAATGGTTTACCACACTGAACATTCTGTGCGTTAAAAAATAGAAAAACAGTTAAAAATAAGTTAACTCATGCTGTCTGAACTTCCGCATAAGCACATTATCATATTAGCTTTGATTTCACTTCAATGCCAATATACAGAAGGTCCTAGCAGCAGTAACTCATTGCTGGTACAGCAGCCTTGTGTTAGAAGAAAGAACACATGGTCAATGCCACCTTAACTTACCCAAAGACAAATGTTTACACAAATAGCTCTGGTCTCCAATGTCCTTATTTATAAAGTAACTCTGGCTAGCTGAATGAAAATGGTCTTTATGTGCTTTGAACACAAAGTGGTGTGTCACAAAAACATACACTTTGGTGTATGTATACATAAACAGTGGCATTTGCAAGTCAAAGTCTAATGAGTATTTCAGACTAAGTTAAAGGTTAAAATTGAGTTGATGGGTCTTAGATACTTTAAAGTCCATGTGCACATCACGAGTTCAAAGCGATGACTCAATTCTAAGTACTTTTGGAATGTGCTGGTACCAAACCAGCAATGGAGTTTACGGACTATATAAAAGAGGAAAATAGCAGCTTTGATTAAAAAGATTCAGCTAAAACATAAGAAAACAACAAGAGTTCACCAAGTCAAACAGAAAACCAAGAGGTGATAAAACTGGAATCCAAGAATAAATAAGGTTAAATATCCCTATGCAAACCAATTATGTAAAAGAGAAAAGTATTAGGCTCTTGTGCATGGAACCCAAGACAGGCAAGCTGCCTTCACCCTCTGCCTGCTGAATAACACTGAGTAAGGGGTGAACGCAAGAGAAGCAAATGAAGAAAGTGAGAAAAAAAAAAACCAAGGATTTCTACAAACAGATCCTGGCAACTCTTTCACCAAAGCTGAATCAGGGAAATTACATGAGTCTCCACCCATGAATCAGGAGACTTAGGACAGACAAAGGAGGGTTTCCTAGCACCTATTGATCACACTCTGAACACTTAACACGGGGATAGCATAACCAAGAGACTCAAACTATCCTTCCAATCCTGACCAGCACTAGGGGGGAGGGGGAGGAGGTAACTTACTAAAACACACCACTGACACAGAGGATAGAAGCCATGAGCCCAGTCTAACCAGTCAGTGTGTTCTCTATTACATGCACCTCTTCCAAGTGTTCTGGTTCCCATAACATTTTTACCAACTTGATAACAAAATATGTTTCTCCATGGTCTCATAACTGATGTCAAGAAGGCAAAAACTAGCTAACTGTTGAAATGACTTGTTTTATTATTCTTAGTTCTTAAAAAACAGGCAGAAGAAAAGTGACATTCGCCAATTAAGAAAGGGTGGCTGTACTAACCTGGAGGGGTAGCACATAGGTGTGATCCCAATTGGAAGGCTAAGGCAGGAAGGTCAAGAGTTCAAGGTCATGGTGAGTTTGAGGTCAGTCTAGACTACCCAAGACCCTATCTCAAAAGAAAAGATAAGTAGGTTATAAATCTACAATGTTAAGCAGGGTGTGATGGCACACACCTTTAATCCCAGTATTTAGGAGGCAGAGGCAGGCAGACCTCTGAGTTCAAGGCCAACTTAGAGAGAGTGAATTTAGGACAGCCAGGGCTTCACAGGGAAACCATGGGGGGAGGGTGACGCATTTCTATCAATTACATATTTGATATAAAATAGCTTAATTTTGTTCTAAAAAATATAAGGTTTTTCCCTACCTCCATTCCCTTTTGATTGACTGAACTTATATTCACAATAGAATTTTAAAACATAGTAAACCCTACTCCATAGTTATGATCTTCATAAGGAAATACCAAAAAACAACAAATATTTCTTAAACATGCAACAAAAAATTCCATGCTACTTCAAAGTATTACATTAAGTTCAATAATTAGAGACCCTACTGAGCCAGTAGAACATGTCACAGAAGTAAAAACTACTCAACACAAGTCTTATTAAATAAAATATGAGGGAGAACATTCTCAGACTGCATAGTCATCCAGATTCTTCTGTAAGTTGTAAGTACATAACTCTCTAAAGAGAAAGCAGACCAAATTTCTATTCAAGGGAAATGTGCAAATGGAGACAGCAATAAATTATCACAGGTGGAATTAATTCTGCAAAAGAATTTTCATGGGGTATGCCAGATGTTCCAAGAGTGGCTCCTCATAACCAAGTGGGAACTCAGACTGTGAATTTTCTGTGTCTACCTGCTCTCTAATACTTGACTCCTAAAGCATCCTTTTCCAGAACCCAAGACAGGCAAGCTGCCTTCACCCTCTGCCTGCTGAATAACACTGAGTAAGGGGTGAACGCAAGAGAAGCAAATGAAGAAAGTGAGAAAAAAAAAAAGGAAATGAACATGCCACTTAAAATGCTTCTAGTGCCCGTGACTTGGGAAAGCACCCTCAAATTCCCATGCCATCTAGAAAACTTATTCCAGGTCGTATTAGTCTCACAGCACAAATTCACCCAGCACCAAGAGGTTTTAACTTTCTTAGCAAAACACTTAGAAAATGTAACCTAAAAGATACTCAGAGAAAGTAAGGGAAGCCATGGTACACAGTAAATGCCAGATGAGGAAAGCTGTACAAGTGACTAAGGAATGTTTTAAAGAACTATTTGTGACAAGTGGCTTTCATCCCAACACTGAAGAGACAGAATCAGGAGGTTCTCTGTTAGTTCAAGGCCAAACTTGGACTTGTAGCAAGTTCCAGGTCAGTGGAGGTGACACAGTGATAATGTCTCAAAACATAAAGAGAAAAGTAAATAAAAAAGCTATTTACAGGGGGCAGGTTCCTGGAACTGAACCCAGGATCTCAAGACTACTGGGCAACACAGTCTACCACTGAACCATACATACCCTGAGCTCTGTCTTTACTTTTGATTTTAAGGCAGGGGCTTACTCACTTGCAGAGTCCGTCCTTGAATTTATAGTCCTTTCATTGGAGGCGCCTGCATAACTGGATGACCAAACCCAGAGAAGATTCTTCAGGTACCAAGTTTCTTAGCAAAACTTGGTCAAGACAGCAAGCATGGTTTCTAAGGTAATGAAGACTGTAATAAATCATGCGTTAACAATTTGTGAGAATATTTCTTACAACATAAATGCTAACATCCGCTGGGAACTAAAGCCAAATTTCTCTCAAATCTCTGCCCCTGTACCCTGCAACATTCTAGCCGCAGGGAGAGCTCCAAACAGACCTGAAACTGATCAAAGCTACATACAATATTCTAACAGTAGGGATTTTGTTCACGCTTTTTTAAAATCTAGAATACAGCATGAGAACACAATTGCAGCTACATGTATAAATGGCTTGGTTCTATAGTCAAGAGGTCCTGGATGGCTCAGCCCTTTCTACTCCATTCTTTTCCATGTCTCCAATCCTTGTCACTGCACAGGAAGCTGGACCTTGTGCCACCCTCACTATCGGATTAAGTTAGGAGCGGGAGGCAGACAAAGTTTTAACTATTTAAAATGCCTAAGAACAAGAGTCTGCTGTATAATATGAGCTAAGGCTTTCATAGTTCAAGGTTATTTAGCTAGTATTCTGGTAAATACAGTTTAACCAGCTTCACAGAGGGGTGGGGAATGGGACAGGTAATGAATGGCATATCTTAGACTGCTTAGGTCTATACTGGCCACTATTTTTATAACGCAAGGCTGAGTTAGGTTAAGTGAGTTATGTTTTAAATATAAGACACCATTCAACTTAATATCTTTAATCATTAACAATCACCATTTTTTTTTTAACCAGGGACTAGAGAGATGGCACCTCCATTAAGAGCACTGGCTGCTCTTCCAAAAGGCCAGGGTTTGATTCCCAGCACCCACATAGTGGCTCACAACCATCTGATAACTCCAGTTCTTGAGATCCGACACCATTCTTTGGTCTCTGTGCAAAGTCAGGCAAACACTCATACACATGAATTCTCAAAAATAAGTAAAATCTCACTTTTTTAAATTTACAAGATGAAAATTAATTTCTCATATGATACCAACACCAAACATGGTTTAACATCTCCTATGAAAAAAAGTGAAGAAATATTGATTTTCCTTCCAAATTAGTGTATATGTAAATAATACCTGTTAGCAATGTACAAAAGGCATAGAAGGTAAGCTAACAGCCTAGCAGTTAAGATTTAGCAATCACTGGTAGACATGTTTATTGTTTATTGTTTAAGTGGCATGTTTATTTATAAATAATGTATCTTTCTACTTCTTCCTCTTACCTCCTAACTCCTCTTCCTGTTATTCTAAGTATGGATACTTCCCCAGAAGGGGAAAAAAAAGTTTTTCTCCTGGCCAATTTAGGGCACAAATTTCCCTGAAATGTTTTTCAGGGAATGAAATCAGGAAAATTGTGATCAATCTGCCCTCAAATTAACACAGTGAGTTTGTCATCAAGCTTAAAATATAATTTGTTTGCAAGGCACAACCTTGTATTAAAAGCACTAAGGCATACAGTGGCCTAGAAATCTTATCCAAGACATCTCACTAAGGCTCAACAGAGGCCTCACCGCAGCAGCTACTCTCCCAGCACAAACTCAGATTTCCCTGCACACTGCCCTAGCTTGAAGGGATTTCACTGCAACCTCTTTCCTCCTTTCCAATAAATCTCAGAAACAGGAGACTTTGCTGCTCAGTTTTTAAACAAATTCTACATAAAAAGCCAAGCAATGGTGTTTTAAGAGAAACTTACAATGACTTTAAGATTATATTTAGTTTCACAACCTCAAAACAGAACCCTTTCTAAGTTACACAGGAGGCAACTTTCTCTTATTCTTCTTTTGTAACTAATGCATATATATTAACATCATTAATTAGATATGGGCATGCTGACAAGATGTAAGTAAATACATTTTTACTGTTCAATATAAAGATTAAAATGTAATCCAAGAAAAACTGACTGGCCTTAACTTAAAAAAAAAGTTGGTTAAAGTTGTTATGCATGTTTATACTTTTGGAGTCTGGAGGCTATTAAGTGAAATGTCTTTAGACTCAATCTAGAACAAGTAAGCTCATTGTATAGGAAATAAAAACTTACTATTTTTCTACAAAGTAAAGACCAAGCCCAAAATATATTATCCCGAAATGCACATTCTTTTCTCTTGCCAAGGAAATAAGCAAAAGTCAGACTTCCCACCACAGTGGAAAAGGCTCCCACGAGAAAAGGTGACAACTTGTTTTCAAGTAACATTGAAGTCATTTCAGGAACTGTAACTACCATCAAGAATATCCTTTATAAAATCAGCCTTAGAAATAAACATTTCAAAGAGGAAACAGTCACCTTCAATTCCTAATTATACTGAACAATCCTAAGCAAAAGATGGAAACTGCATCCGAGGTCTGCATGTTGGTCTAAGCAGACTATATTATTTAAAAAAAAAAAAAAAAAAAAAAAAAAAAAAGACTTCAGGCTCACTGAGCCTGTCCAAGCAGCCTCTCTGCTTCAGAGGACCACAAATCCTCAGTCACTAGTGAGCTCTGGTGCTTCTCTCTTTCTGTGTCGGTCTGTTTGTTTGTCTGTACCTGTGTGTATCAGTCAGTTAAGCGTCATCTCCTCCTTTTGGAAGCACGTTTGGATGCCCAAACATAAACCATGAACAGCAATTCTTAACTCTCAGCTTGGAGGCTCACCCTCAGAGCCTAAGGACAGTCAGAAAGAAAAGGGCTAATTATAAATGTACTTTTTTCAGTGAGGTCTTTAAAGATCTACAGATACAATCAGGATTCTACAGTAGAGTTGGCTTAAGCTTGGGAAGGCTTTTTGTCCCTCCAAAAAAAAAAAGTTTAATTTATTAATAATGTCAAAAATTAATTTGGGAAAATTATAAGCTATATATCTGGACATCAAGAAAACACATGAATTAGCAGTTCAGAATAAACTAAAATTTTGTAAAAACTGAAAATGGATTAGAAACATATACTTCGTCCACAGAGCCACATATCTGAAAGACTTTCAATCTCAAGGATTTAAATTTTTCTCACATTTTGTTTTTATTTTAATTTGATGGTATAGCACATAATTTCTTGGTAAGTACATGATTTCAACTGCATTAATAAATTCACTTGAACAAGAGACAACAGAGATGAATAGACATTTTCTTCTGCTCATCAGAAAATCTGTAATCATTTAAGCTGTTGTATAAAAACCCTTAAAGATATGTTCTTTGAATAGTCCATGCAGATAGTTCATCACATCATAAGTGAAATTTATCTGTAGACTTAGACAATTTTATTTTGAGACAGAAACTCACAGAACTCAAACTGTCCATATTTCCTTACTTTGTAGCCAACATTGGTCTTGAACAATCCCAGTCTTACTGCATTTACTTTCCCAATGCTACATTTGCAGGCACATGTCATCAGACCTGCCTCTGGTCAAGATCTAATCAAACACACAAGAACCATTGCCAGGTAGTTATGGGATAATGATGAGGATGCTGCCTCTTTCCAAGCCTAATGCTATCACAAATACTTGGGATTATTGGTGACTTCTAGAATGGGCAGGCCTGTCAATCTGCTTCCCAAAGAGCAAGAGAAATGTTTCTGAAAAGACCAGACGACATCCTAGAATTTGCTGCCCACTATTTCAGGAATCCAAGACTTCCCAACAGGATCCACAAGCAGCTAATTAAAGACAAGAAAAGAGTCTAATTAGCAAAGTCACAATGCTCAGCAGCTAGAAGCCAAAAGGAACCCAGCCTCAGGGTCACCTGGAGGCTCCAGAGCTCTGTGGCTGTCAGTGTGGGTTTCTAAGTTATGTGGGTCTCTTCCTCTCAGAGGCCCTCAGAGATCTTCATTAAATCCAGACCTGGCTGCCCCCTCCCCAAAAAAAAACTTGATTTTGGATCATCCAGGTTCCTTGCTATCACAATTTCATTTCTTTGGATATCATAAAAAATGCCAGCTAAAGTGCTATAGAGAGAATTCAGTGGTTAAGAGCACTTGCTGTTCTTACAGAGGATCTTCGCTCAACTCCCAATAGCCACATGCTGGCTCACAACCAACTCCAGACACTCTCTTCTGACCTCCATGGGCATCAGACAGGTATGCAATACACATTCATACATTCAGGCTAAATAAATTCAAAAATAGTTAATTCAAGCTAAGAGTTTTCTGCAAACGCATCCCTTGTTAAATATTGACTTGGCGGCTCTATTGATAGCACAGAACACATTAATCAATGAATTAAAATGCTCACAGACTGTACAGCCATACTGATAAGATAGCCAACAAGTTAAGATTGTTTTCCAAAACACTAGATAGCATAGTTGACTATTATCACTGACAAAATGCATGGGTGGTATCATCAGATGGAGTTTTGTTTATTGTTTGATCAGTTTTTCAAGATAGGATTTCTCTGCATAGGTTTGCCCTGCAGTCCAGGAACTCTATCTGTAGACTAGGCTGCCTTCAAACTCAGAGATCCACCAGCCTCTACCTCCTAAGTACTGAGATTGAAGACCTGTGCCACCACCACTAAGAAATACCTAGATTTAGGTTGTCTTTATCACTTTCTTTGGCTTTAGGGTAGGACAAGGCAAGACACATCAAGCTGACAGATAGATACTCTCTAAGAGTTTATTAGATGTAAGTGTTCAAGTCAAGTTTTAGGTTTGGGTTTCTAGGAGAAAAAAAGAGTCTCAAAGATTAAGTGGATGATCTATGGATTCAAGATTCCTCAAAACCCAAAGAAACAGGAAAATTCTCACTCAAGATTTATGTGCTTCTTCTAAATGTTCTGTTCTGGTTGAGTGCAGGTGCTTACAAAGAACCCAAAAGGGAACACTTGGCTCCCCTGGAGCTGGAGTTATAGGCATGATGTGGATGCTGGAAACTAAACCGAGGTCCTCTAGAAGAAACACTGTGCCATTTCTCCAGCCCCAAGAATGTCCTTAGGATGTACATCACACTTAACAATTTCTCATTAACACATGCAAAAAAAAAAAGTTGTACAACAGCAGCTATTCCAGAACACAGAAGTTGTAGTGATACATGTAAAAAGAATCTAACTCAGGATTCCAGAAGAAATAACAGCCATACGTGACTCATAAACAATGATTCAGAACTTCTAAAATTCCATTTTGTGGAAAACCAACATGTTTGACAACACTGATGTATACTTCTGTAAATCAACACAACTATAAATGTGTTTATAGGGCAAATACAAATTGAGGAAAATATCTGCAACATGAACAGATATATGGGAACCTGAAAGAGGCGTTTTTTGAGTAGAAAAACACCAATATCCCAAAAAGAAAATCTGAGGCTACATTTAAAAAGAAATAAAACAAGCCAGGCATAGTGAGTGGCACACACCCTTAATCTCAGCATTGAGAGTCAGAGGACAGCAGATTTCTGAATTCAAGGGCCTGCCTGGTCCATAGGGCAAGACAGCCAGAACTACACAGAGAAAGCCTGGCTACAGAAAAGAGAAAAACTGGGAAAACAGGTGAGGTGCTTGATAACATTTGTAATCTCAGAGATGGAAAGCTAAATATTGAGATAGCACTGTACACCTATAAAGCTGACAATAAGACTTCTTTTCAAGGATAACTACTTGGGTTGGGTTAGGGTTAGGAGCAAGAGTTCAGAGCTGGTCAGCTTACTTTGACTAAATAGTTTTGGAAAACAGCTGTCAGTATTTTTAAAAGAAACTTTGAATCACCAATTGTGACTTCCAAGGCCATTATCCTAAAGAAACATAACTTGCATACAAAATCTTTAAAGAGATAAATGTTACAATAGCATATCTAATAACAGGAACTTCGAATGAAAAGTTCAGCTTGTAAGACAAGGTTAAATAAACTGATACATCTATAGAATATACTGTAACAATAACTAAGATATTGAAGCCATAATACAATGGAGGAGTTTTCATAATATTTTACAAAGGAAAAAATAGATGGTGGGATTGACTCTTACTTTTCTGAATGTACCAAACTGTACACATTAGCCATTCATTCCTTTTGAAATCACAGCAAACAGGGTTACTAAGTGACATGCTTCTTTAAACACTTAATTCTAGTAACTCAAATTTAATTTCCAAAAATTCCACTCAAAATTTATTCAGAATTTCACAATCCTATTCAACACTACAAAAAAAAAATTGTCCTTGAATTCCTAATGGTTAATTAAAAGGTACAGACTTCTCCCAAACACTATTTTTCCTCCACATAAATCTAGTTTTAAAAGGAACAGATGAAGGGGTGCACACATCCATGATAATCCAAGTGCTTGGTACATGCAAAACTCTTGGCTCCGTCCATGACGCAATGAGTGGGTGGGGATTAACAGGTGGGGAAAATTAACACAACTTACATTTTTAAATTATTTTTGACTAGATTCTATGCCTTCCCTATACTGGGTAAGAATAGGGTTTTGTTTTGTTTTGCTTGCAAAACTTTTCCTATGGAATAGAGTTCTTGTGAAATGAATCTGTAAACAATGAGTTTAAACACACCCACGCAACAGAATATAGATTTCCCTGAAGGAACTGCTGGAGAGATGAATTGTCATTTCTTTTGGAGGTCATAGGTTCAGGAGAGCTCTCCTCCCTCCAAGTTGTCTCCTGATCCCCGGAATCTACCCCCACCCCCACCCCCACCGCGCTGTGATTTGATACCACGATTGAACTCCAGTCACCTGGCAAAACATGAAAGCTCTTTTCCCTCCTGTTTTGCCTAAGACTGGTTTTAAACAAACAAAACACATTGAATTCCCTTTCCTAGAACACTGACACTTTAAAAATAGAGTGTGTACCACTATGCAAGCTAAATTTAAAAAAGTAAATTCGTCACTATTACAAAGTAAAACGTGGGGAGGGGACTAGTGGAAAACGGCAAAGACCTCACGTAATTCTAGCTAAATCCATTATTGGGTGGTCAATAAAGTGATCATAAACGAGGTTTTTCCATCAAGCTTGTAAATACCCGCGGGCTGCAGGGAGTAATCCCGCAGAAGGACCTGGGGAACTGCTGCATTTCCCTTTCTCCCATATTTTCTGCGCAAACTACTTAAACTGGGAATGGGCCTCGGCAAGTCGCCCAGCCCAAAGCCTGAAGCTGCCAGGCCCTGAGCCGGGCGGCTTTCACCGCAGGGTGCAAACTTGACAGTGTGCCAGATCTACTGTAAACCCACCACCTCGGTCACTTTCAAGGTGACAGCAACAGCAACCCGCTTTCTGCAGGAGCTGCACGGGCCCCACGTGAGCCCAGCCTCCCCACTCACTCCTCCAACTTTGAAACCCCTAGGACACCTGCCCACTCTCCTCCCGAAAGCCAACCCCGGTCACCGTGAGTTGCAGCCGCTGCGTCTTAGCTGCTCGTCCTCCCGACGTCCCCACCGCGGCCCGGGATGGGCGGCGGAATGGGATCCACTCGGCACTTGTCTGCAGAGCTTCGGAGCCAGCCCTGAGCCCTTCCCGGAGCTACCTCTTGGAGCTGAGCTCCCTCCCCACCCTGGGCGGGCCCAGCCTGGGAGGCGTATACACCTGGGGCTGG
This sequence comes from Sigmodon hispidus, assembly GCA_004025045.1. Taxonomy (NCBI): domain Eukaryota; kingdom Metazoa; phylum Chordata; class Mammalia; order Rodentia; family Cricetidae; genus Sigmodon; species Sigmodon hispidus. Next base: position 15,628 of record PVIH01007244.1, on the reverse strand, counting down.
CAGCTCGACCCTGACCCGCGCCAGCACCCCGGCATCAGCGGCCAGGCGGGAGCCAGGAACCGGGAACCCAGAGCCCTGGAGCCCCGCAGTCCCAGCCGCCCCTCCTTGGGCCACCAGGGGGAGGAGCGAAGGCGGAGAGTCCTAAACAGGGCAGCCTCGCCCATCGCCCCGGGCAGCTCCTGGAGCCCGGACAAAAGCCAGGTGTGGGGCCCAGAAGGTGGCTTCTCAAGAAACTAACCTGAGACTTGCCGGGGTTCCTTGGAGCACAAAAACTCCACGGAGCCCCTCTCCGATCTCCCGCACCGTCCGGCTTCCAGGGCGTAGGTACTGGATCGCGCTGCACCTGTTGCCACGTGCGTCGCGATGCGGGTAGCTGCTGACTGTGCACCTGGCTGCATCGCCAGTCCCCAGACCTCTCAGGTCCCCGCGGGCGAGCCAAGCTCTGTGGTGCCCGGTTGGGGGTGGGGGTGGGGGGACCATGATCAGCTCCACCTTAGGTATCCTTGCTGCCTGAGATCCCCGTCCTCTGGCTTCCCGAGAGCCACAGAGAGCTTTGGGGGTTGGGAGGTGGAAAAGTTGCAGATTTATCAGCGCTGGGGTTTGTAAGAAACCAGCACTGATTGCTCTTAGCGAGACCCATCTGCTCTCTATATTGTCTCAAGACTTCCGAGCAGATGATTAGCGAGCACCTATTAAACATTAAAGCAACTCCAGCTGTTAGATGGTCAGATCTAAAGCGGAAAGCTAATGCGACTGAGAAGCTAGATCAGACCACTTTAAAGACAAATCCTTGTTCTTAAAAAACGGAGGAAATTTCAGCCTCAACTAGGCATATTTTAATACAAGCTTTTCCTAAAGATTAATAGTCTTCCTCTTAGATAAAAACATTTTTGAACCCTTAAATGTCAGTCAGAGCTCTAAGTTTAATATATGCATGTTTGTATGTGTATGTAAAACTACTTGGCATGGGATTGCTGAACGCATTTTAAGTTTCTTGGGGCGCAGCAGAGGATGAAGCAGGAGAAGCATTTCAAAAGCTTCCTATACTGTGAGTGCTGGGTGAATTAATAGCATTGCTGTTTGTAGCTTTGTTTTCACGTTGAAAATGATCCATTCGCTGCTCACAAGTAGACCCTGGTGTAAATAGGTTAGCTTATTATCTCTATTATCCAAGTGAGGACAGAGAAGCCAAAAAAGTAGAGCACTGTGAGGGTGGAAAAGGCAAGCCCAACTCCCAATTTTTGTTTCCCTCCGTTTCCCGATAGATAACACCTCTTTCTAATCTTTGAAATCCCAGATGTGAGGTGATCACTGGCTGACAGGAAAATCATGTGACTAATTTTAAAGTGATACAGTATTAAAAACCATTGGCTAACTCTTCCTTATGCAAAAGGCACATGACAAAACAAAACAGAAAAGCCGCGGATGTTTTTCTGACTAGTCAGGAGATAATTATGCTAATTAGCAGCATGCCTCTTCCCCTAGGAGAATACTTCTTGTGTTAAACATATTATTTAAACCTTTATAACCACGTGCCACCCAGATGATTTGGCCCAACGTGCTCCCCACACACCCACACTCCCACCTAAACTATTGTGTGATTTAGTTCTATCTATAAATATAGAACCACTTTTACTTTTTATTACTATAAGATAAATTGAGAAAAGAAAAGAAAAACACTGAAGTAATAGGATGTATTTTTGTGGGTGTGGAAACTAGAAATTTAGCTTCCAATTACATTCATGTAAAAACAGAAGTGATTCAGGGACATCATCAGAAACTCTGTCCAGCCAAATAGTCATGAAATAAGGCCTATTGGCTTTTCTGTTTCTCTTATTTCTGGGCACATAGCCATGTTGCTGACCTCTGAACTCTAATGCTGACCAGCTAAAGGGTCCAGTAATGATATTAAGGATCAGATAACAGCTCAGTATAACTTTTGGTCCGATGTTCTAAAGAAAAGTTAGCATTTTTTTTTTTTTCCCTCTGAGAGGAAAACTGAAAGTTAAAAATTATATTTAAACCATCTGTTTCACTTGGCAAACTGTCAAAGATTAGAAAATTGAATAGTCACTGAGTGTTAGTGTATGTGAAGATAGGCCATCACAATCTTCTGAATGTAACTTATAGTGACCTCTATGGAGGACAATTTAAATAGTAAATTTTAATCAAAAAGTAGATTTTTTATTAAAAATCCACAGATGAGAGTTTATCTTCTATTACACTTTTCACCAAAAAATTATATGTGTATAAAACCCTGTCTAGTTCAGCCTTGTGTCTAGTAATAACAGATTGAAAATAACATCTGATTAATTAGGAACTCATGAACAAGGATTCATTAATTAAAAACTATGACATATCCATTAAACAAATCCTATGAAGACGAAAAAGAACTGGGTGATGGTGGTGCATTCCTTTAATCCCAGCACTGAGGAGGCAGAGGCAGGAGGATCTCCAAATTGTGAGGTCAGCCTAATCTACAGAAGAGAGTTCCAGGATGTCCAAAGCTACACAGAGAAACTCTGTCTTGAAATCTGCCGCCACGCACCCCCCCCTGCAAAAGAATGAGAAAGATCTTTGTACAATTATGAAATAATCTCCTAAAAAACATTGTATGCATAATTTTAAATGCAAAATTATCTAATAGTATGCTGCCATTTCTAAGCAGATAAAATCCATATACTTACATTGCATACACATTTTTGTTCATATAAACAAAATACTATGTAATACTTCCAAAATAAGCCTCTAAAACAAACTTCCAGAAACTTATATGATTCGTGGTATCTTGAAAGTATCTTAAGGAGTCCAGACACTGGAGGGTTAATTTTAAAGAGAAAGATTTTACTTAATATAATTTCACACATTTTACATTGTGATCCACGTTAATAATAGTAGACTTTTAAAGATGTTTCCCCACTTGAGATTTGCTACAAAGAATGACTACTTCTTTCTTTAAAAAAAAAAAAAAAAACCTTTATTTATTTATTTATTTATTTGCCTTGATGCTTTGCCTGGAACTGGAACTACAGACAGTTGTTAGCTGCCATGTGGGTGCTGGGAATCGAACCCGGGTCCTCTGGAAGAGCAGACGGTGCTCTTAACCGCTGAGCCATCTCTTCAGCTCCTTCTTTCTTTTTTTAATATTTGTTTTTATTTTATGTGAATTGGTCTTTTGCCTGCATGTATAACTGTGTAAGGGTGTCAGATCTTGGAATTACAGACAGTTGTTTGCTGCCATGTGGATGCTGGGAATTGAACTCAGGTCTTCCAGAAGAACAGTCAGTGCTCTTAACCGATGAGTCATCTCTCCAGCCCTGACCACGCCTTTCTATGGATAATAAAAATAACCATATTTCTTACACTCTGATAATGGGGACACAAAAATGTTCAACTGTTACTCTTAACATTGCTTCTTCTCTAGCTCTTCATATATATAAAGACTTCCACACTTGAAGTCTAGCAAATGTGCTGTCAGAGTGTTGGAAATGAAGGGACTTAAAATTCTTTTACTGGAATTGACATCTCTCAGAGTAAAGCTTCAGCCAGCTTTCCAAGGGTCATATTAAATCAAAAAGGGGAAAAGATCCTGGGCATAATTCTCAAGGGGGAATGTGGTAATATATTATATATTTAAAATACAAAGGCCATCTCTCCTGCTTTGTTTTGTTTTTAGAGACGAGGTTTTCTGTGTAACAATCCTGACTGTCCTGAAACTCACTCTGTAGACCAGGCTGGCCTCAAATTCACAGAGATCTTCCTGCCTCTGATTCCCAAGGGTTGGGACTAATAGCATGTGCCTACCTGTTAGGTCTTGAACTCATAGAGAGCCAGAAGGATCTCTGTCTCCTGAGGATTAAAGACATGGGTCACCACTCCCTGACCTTCACAGCTTGACTGTGGGTGATTCTGTCTTCTGATGTTCCAGACTGATTTTATTAAATATACAATATATCATGAGCCCAGGGGAAACTCCAGCAGTTGTCTGAGTAGTGAGGAAGCAATACTCTGGGAATCCCTTAGTGTCATTTCCACTTAGTTCTAATACAGCCCCTCCCTTTTGATACTTGATCAAGGATTTGAACAAATCTAAAAGACAAAAAGAGCAAATTCTTAAAATTAATCATTGAGAAAGATACATACTTTGTCATAAAACATGAAAAACAGTAAACAGAATGTTGAATGACAGATTAAGGTATCCAAGTGTCTCAATCAGTTCATAATTGCCATTTTCAAAACATGTTACTTAAAGGAAGCAAAATTCTGTCCAGCACTGAAATACAAGGAGAAGAAGGGCAAAAAAACAGTCTTTCATTTTCCAGATAAAGATTACTGTATAGGGGATGGCCAAGGGAAAAAAAACAAGAAATTGTGGTCCACTGGTAGAACATTTACCTAGCAAATGTGTGGCCCTAGGTGTTAGTCTCTGAGCTCTGACCTCAAGCCCCGTCTAAAGCAGGATTCCCACTTTTGAATCCCACTCTCTTGCCTTTGTTTCTTCTGGGAGCTCCCCCATCTCCCTCTCCTTTTCTTCTTCATTTTTCTTTCTCTCTCTTCTTCACTTCTCTGCTATTATAACTCCTGTTATCATAACCTCTGTTAATCATAACCATACCCCTCTGACAATAACACTCTTTTCTACATAGAAACAGCTTTAAGAGTCTCCTACTATCCACTGCTGCTTTCTGCTGCATTCCCATGTGCATCCATAAAAATCTACTGACAGGAATCCAGGTAAATTCAAATCATACCAAATATGCACAAGATCCTAACACTAGATCCTGAGTTCGATCCCTGGAACAGGCACACATGGACAACAATAGTTTCGCAGTCAGGAAAGAGCCAGGCTAATTTTATTCCAGCCTTAGAGCGGCTTTAGATGGTCAGAGGTTGGCTATAAATAGATTTGAAGAGGGACAGCGGCTCCTTCACATATACTTCAGAAGTTCTGACATGCTCATAGTAGGATTATAACATCACCACCAATCTCCTGCCATGAAGGCAAACACTGGCTTTCTACAGCATTCCACAAACTTGACAGCCAGCCATTTCATTGAAGCTAAAGAAATGTTAGAAGCTGTAGTAACTGCTTAAAAAACATCAAATATATTTGGATTTTGTGATCATGTTGGTGATATAGAAAAAAATGTACATTACAAATGTCTAATTCTCGTGACTCAAGATGGCAAACTGTATGGTCTGATATAAACTGACTACTGTCACAATGAGAGTCTGAAAACTGAAATGTCCTGATTAACTAACAATTCTTGGATTTCTGCTGACCTATTCCTACTAGACTTCCAAATTCAGTCGGATTCCCTCCTGCATGTTCTAGAAAGGTGCCTATCACAGGCTTTTCTTGCTAAAGTCTGCCTGTTTGTAAATGGAACATCTCAAGGGAAGGGCTTTATAACAACAACACTGAAGAAATATTTTCTTTTTATCAAACTACATGAGACATAAAATCTCAGGTTCTCTTTCATCTCCTACACCAATGGTTGCTATCATTTTAGCTCACACACAAACAAGCCATTCCATAATTCTACTGTAGATCTCATCATATTAGGAAGAAACTAAGAAAAATATGGTATGACTAGTTTGTTACGCAAACTTGTTGAAAATGTTTACTGTGTGTGCTTGAAATATCATGACTAAGAAAACACTGCTCTGTATAATCCACTCTTGACAATGAGTCATAAATGCATTACACGGAGCTTGTTCAGGCTTCCCTATAATCAGGGGGAGAGCTCCTTTAAAAAGAGGCTTTATTTTCAGTTTCACTGTATTTTCTGCTCTATGACAAATATCAATCTATGTCATTGAAGTCTCATACCTTGAAGATTATTCCCATTCGCCTAAACTTGTTGAATTTGCTCCCCATGTAAACTTCTCCCTTGTGCCCTTCACCAAATGGAAGTTCTTAGAGACCTTTTTAACTTGCCCCTGACCCTCAAAGGCAGTGATTCTCAACCTTCCTAATGTTGAGACCCTTTGATAAAACTCCTTGTGTTGTGGTGGCCCCCAACAATAAAATTAATTTTGTTGCTACTTCATACCTATAATTTTGCTATTGTTATGAATTATAATGTAAATATGTTTGGTCTTAGTTGTCCCTATGAAAGGGTCATTGGACACACACACAGAAGGATCATGACCTACAGGTTGAGAACACCACCCTAGGCCCAATGGCAACATCAGGGATTATCTGAAAATAGTATTAAGCACTCATGAAGTTCGGTGTGTTCAGTATTGCTTCTCTGTGGCTAGATGAATGCAGGATGATCCCATGTACAGTGCTGGTCCCTAAAGATTCATGGGTTTTAATCGCATTATTGACGATGAAATCCTCTCTCTATACAAGTGGTATTCAGTCAGGTGGACCAAAGTGGTCTAATCTTAGCTAGTCATTTAGGAAGAGCCAGAAACAGCAATCAGCAGCAATTAATCCCCATGCTGTTACCTAGCATTCCTTCATTCTTAAACATGGGACAGGCAGTTCAGAACAGAGCCATTGAAAACATCTGTCTTAGTTTACTGCTCTATGGCCATTACAAAACACCGTGAACAAGGCAATGTTCAGAAAAAACATTTAATTGGGGGCTTGCTTACAATTAAAGAGGGTAGCTTTTGATCCTCACGGCAGGGAATGTGGCAGCAGACAGACGGACACGGGGTGAAGCAGTAGCTGAGAACATATATCTGATCCCAGGCAGAGAGAACCAGACTGGGCCTAGTTTGGGCTTTTGAAAACTCAAAGGCTATCCGCAGTGACAGTGACACGCCTTCTCCAGCAGGGCCACACCATTGTAAAGTGCTCGGGAGCCCAGCCTCCTGCAGGGATGGGAGCCTCTGACAGAGACAACTCTGACAGGCTGAACTCACTGGGAAGTTTTGTTTTGTTTTGTTTTGTTTTTTTTAGAGTAAGGGGAAGAGGGAAGAGGAAAGAAAGAAAAGACGGGGTGATGCAGCCTCTCGCAGAAGAGAGAGAAGGAAAAGAGTGAGCAAACGAGCAGAGTCTTTTCTTGAATATTGCTGGACGCCAGGACACGGAGCAGTCCAGGTCTCTGGGAAGTGGGTTAGAATCCTAACACATACCTCCAACCTCTTCCCAAACAAGTCCTCGAACTGGGGACCAAGCATTCAAACATATGAACCTGTTGGGCCAATTCTTATTTAAACTATCACAACAGCAGCATTGTTACCATTATTTTCTATGTGCATCAATATAGGCTATGTTTGTCTAAGTTAAAATGTATTGAACCTATTTTGTAAATTAGTGTCAAATGAGTTAGCACAGACTGAGCTTATCTTAGCTTTGAGATTCTACAACATTGTGAAGGCTGGTAGTTAATCCCATGCAGAAACTGAACACTCCCAAAGATTTATCTCTTTTGAAACAACATACTTGTGATAGTTTTCTAAATATCTACAGAATTATGATTAGTACCCACTCATTGACAAACCAATTATCCACGTATCTCCAACAGGAGAACCAAAGAGAAAAGTATCATTATCAATTTTAGAGATACACACTGGACATGTAAAGTTTAATTTTTTTACCTAGATATGTAGCAAGTGATTTGCTGGTTCAGATCCTAATTTCTCTCTTATAAAATTAATTCTTTAGCTCTCAGAGGATCACCATAAGGGTGAAATGCAGGTATTATTAATATTCATTCTTGTATTGTTCGTGCATTATCTCATTGTGGAAATTTGAAAGAAAAAGGCCCCCAAAGAGAGTGGCACAATTAGGAGGTGTGGCCTCGTTGGAGGAAGTGCGTCATTGAGGGGCAGGCTTTGACGTCTCTTTGTTTCAAGCTTCACTCAGTGTGACAGTCAGTTGACTTCCTATTGCCAGCCAGTAACACTCTCAGCTCCAGCACCGCATCTGCCTGTGTGCTGCCGTGCTCCTTTTCACCATCAGAATGGACTGAACCTCTGGAACTATAAGCCAGCCATCCTCAATTAAATGTTTCCCTTATAAGAGCTGCCATAGACATGATGTCTCTTCACAGCAAAAGTAAACCCTACCTAAGACAGTCGTGTTTTGAATACACCACTTCTTCCACTATGAGCAGCCGTTCTCAAGTAGAGCCTCAAGCTTTCCGATGAGCATCTCCTGGCTGTCTTGAGATTCTGGGCTCTATCAGAGCCTTTGCTTTGTTGCAGCTTCGACTAGTTGCAGAGCTCCCGGATCTTCCATCGTTTGTATTTTGAGGTTTGCGCAGGGATCATGTCATCTAACAATGTTACAGATGCTGTCTGTGAGCTTCCTATCTTTGGTCCTCCATCTATCTTATGGGATAACTTGGAAGCTCAGAAACAATAACCCATGGGTACAGACAATTAGCAAATGAAAGATCTTGGCCCCAAAATCCTGTATGGTGGGCACAGACAGAGTTTAAAATGGTTAGCAGAAACGCTGACAGGGGTCAGGGGGTGGGGGGTGTTCTTCCAAAGGTCCTGAGTTCAGTTCCCAACAACCACATTGTGGCTCACAACCATCTATGATGACATCTGCTACCCTCCTCTGTATACTGTACACATAATAAATAAATGAAGCTTTTTTTAGGAAAAGGAAAAAGAAACCCTGTGTGGATCTCACATGGGGACAGGAGAAAAGCCAGTAGAGGGCTTGCTTCCAGCTAAGTCAAGGTCCACTGCAGCAGCACATACTTCTTGCTAACAGCTTCCACATATGTTACTTGGTTTGACTTAAGCTTCTTGATTAGGATTTAAAGCCTGGTTTGCTTAAAATCTGTGCTTATTTGGCTTGGGATTTGCTCCCTATAAAAGCATGGGACTCTGTTAGAGTACAACAGAGTAGAGCTGGCTACTTCCGCACAAAGAAAACTGGGAAGTGTTTTTTTTTTTTAACTGTTGGTTGAACCTTTAAAGTCATCTTGTATAAATTATATAAGACAGGAAAGAAACATAGATAAAAATAAAGGCATAGAAAATATATTTATTACAATGTATAAGGAATGTATTTAATGGTAATGATGGTATTATCAAAGCAAGTAATTTTGAACCTACAGACACTGTAACTGAGAAGTTACTGGATAGACAACAACAAATAGTATTTTGAGAAGTATTAGAGAATCAGATATTTCTTGGTTACATTTTTAAGTTATAAAGGTTAATTATCATGCCGACAAAGTAATAATATCAAATCTTGATTGAGTACCTTACACTTGTGAAGCATTTTATCATATGTATATATATGTGTGTTATATTTAATGTCAATTGCCCAAATATTCAAAGTAACCTGATTAAGTAATATTATACTCATTTAGCAAATTATATGATTGAAACCCAGTCTATCTATAAATATGCACAAAAGTTATGGTGACACACTCTTATAATCCCAGCATCTAACATCCTAAAGTAAGGATTACAAGTTCAAAGCTAGCCTGAGCCACACAGACCTTATCTGAAAATTAAATAACACTTTTCCATGTCAAATAGCTAATAAATAAAAGGAATAGAATTGAAACCTAGGTCAGGCTGACCTTGGAACCACCTAATACAATGGTCTCCAATAACTCTGCTGTTCATAATTTTGTTTTAACTTTTTTGTGCTTTAACTCCATATGTATAGCTCCAAAACAATACAAACTTAAAAAATAAAGATTATTTTTTAGTGAAAAAATAAATGCAAATCTCTTGCTTAAAAATAAACTGAAGAAGCCAAGCAATGGTGGCACACACCTTAAATCCAGCTCTTGAGAGGCAGACAGATCTGTGAGTTCAAGGCCAGCCTAATCTACAGAGAGCTCCAGGACAGCCAGAGCTACACAGAGAAACCCTGTCTCTAAAATTAAAACAAAAAGCAAGCAAACAAAAAGACATTGGGGTCTACAGTCCTGAGACATGGGAGGCTGAGGCGGGATGAAGCCTGGAGCTTTTCTCTTTGAGGGCAGGGTGGATAGCATAGCAAGTCCCATCACAAAGACAAGATTCAAAACCAGAGTCAGAAACACTTAAGCCAATTAACTGACAGAAAACATGGATTGTAACAAATTAAATGTTCTTTTAACTTTTTAAATATTGTACCATCGTAGAAATATGAAAAGGAATATATAAATATATGTGGCAGAATTCACTTTATCAAAAAAAATATTTTGATACCAGGGAATAAACTTAACTTGAAACATAGTTTATGACTAAGTTCTAATGATTAAATTAAACATTACTTAAGCAAATATTATGCTCATTTTTAAGAAGTACTGAAGACAAAAGCAATATAGTCTCATGTATATGATTACACTATGATTACAAAAAAACCTGCATGTCAGATACAGGGTCTATAACTGACATTGCACAAGCACACTCCATAATGTTTGCATGTTGGCAAAGTTGCCTGATGGCCTATGCCTCAGCACTTGTACCCATCGATTCATGTAATATATGACTGTGAAAATATTTACTTCAATAATAATAAAATTCTTGTAAGAAGTCGTAATGGGGGCTGGAGAGATGGCTCAGTGGTTAAGAGCATTGACTGTTCTTCTGGAGGACCTGAGTTCGATTCCCAGCATCCACATGGCAGCTCACAACTGTCTGTAATTCCAAGATCTGACACCCTTACACAGTTATACATGCAGGCAAAACATCAATTCTCGTAAAGTAAAAAAATAAATATTAAAAAAGGAGGTTGTAATGGAAAAGAAATAGATGCATTTTCCTGGGAAATTAATATTAATTTAGCATATTTTAAAACTTAAACATACTACAACAGTAATGGAATCATATAGTATTATTTTATCATTAGTTTATTACAATATAGAAAAACACAGGGCAAAAGATGGCCCCTTAAATTGTCTACCAAATACTTGACTTGGTCAGAAAATATCAACTTGGAGACATAGATACAAGTGACCAAACAGTGCAATGAATGCCAGCTGGACAAAAACTAAAAGCATTTTTTAAAAACGAAGAAAAAACCTGATTTATTCTAGATGTAGAGGGAACATGCACTTCTAATCATTAGATAGAAGCTTTTATTAAATGCAAGAGATTAATGTATTTACATTTTTATTATCATACAGAAATATGTAAAATAAGAAATTTTGAAGAAAAATTTTGAGTATACACTAGATTTATTACAAGTATAACCTGATAACCAGGTCCTCCCAAGCACACAAGGAAATAAACATTTGTTTGAGCAATAGTCACCTTCTACCTGAGAAGTGAGCCAAGGTTTACACACAGGAAAATTTACACTAAATCATTGTGTTATTAAAGGTCAAGGTTTTTCAAAAATTAGAGCATAGGTAAATTGACCTATATGAAGCCTCTCATGCAGTTATGTAATATGGAAAAATACAAAAGTTGTAAAACCAATCTTGACAAGTTTTGGAGAGAAAAGAATTCACTTTATATTAACAATGGAAATGTTGCTGGAGGACTGAGAGACAGTTCAGCTGCTAGGAGATTTCTCTTCCAGAGGCCCTAGGTTCATTTTCCAGTATTCATATGTGAGCTCACAACCATCTGTAAGGGATATGACACCCTCTTTTCACCTCCCTAACACCATTCATCTGTGATGCAGACACACATACGGAAAACACCCACACTCACAGAGAGTGTTAGTCCCTAAGAGCCATGCCCTCTAATATCGAGCTATGCTCTGACATCACGTTAGGCTTCCTTTAAAGCAAGGTCTCTCTCTCTCTCTCTCTCTCTCTCTCTCTCTCTCTCTTCCTTTCTTCTTCCTCTTCTGCTTTCTCTGTCACTATAACCATAACCCCTCTGTTAAACATAATCATATACAATACAGCTCTTTTCTACATAGAAATAGCCGCTAAGAGTCTCCTATCTACCGCTGCCTTCTGCCGAGTTTCCCACGTCCTGCATCCATAGAAACCTGCCACCAGATAACTGGTTACATGTGAACCATGCCAAAATATGCTCAAAACCCTAACAGTAAATAGTAAACCTCAAAAAAAAATTTTTTGAAAAAAAAAAAAAGATAGTGGAGGTTTATTTTTAAAAGAAAAAGAAACTTTGTCTTAAAAGTAAAAAAAAAAAAGAAAAGAAAAAAGAAAAAGAAAAAAAATAGAGCATGTGTTTAATTCCAGAACTAGGGAGGCAGAGGCAGGCAGAGCCCTGAGTTCAAGGTCAGTCTGCTCTGCCTTAAAAAAAGAAAAGAAGGTATTTACTTGGAGGCCATTGCTCATTTACACCTCATGTAGGTTCTGGGAGATTGAACTCAGGTCACCGGACTTGTATGGTAAGAATATTTACCTAGTGAGGCACTTATGGCTCCTTTAAAAATTTTATTTTAATTAAAAACATTTCTTCATTTAAAAAAAAAAAAAGAAAAAAGAAAAGAAAAGACCAGAAAGAGAAAAAAGAAGCAGGCTGAGTGAGTATGAATCCTCATCACCCATGTGAAAACTAGGTATGGGAATGTGTTCCTGTAATCCTGGCACTGGGAGTGGAGTCAGACAGATTTCTGAAGCTCATTGGCTTGCCAACCTAGCTAATCAGTGAAGTCCAAATTGTGAGAGACCCTGTTTAAAAAACAATAAGGAACAAAGAAAGACATTTTCACATCAACCTCTAGCCTCCATGTGACATGCACATATGATCACTAACACACACACACACAAACACATACACAAAACAGGCCTCAACAATCCTAAGACAAACCAAGTTGTTCCCTCTTGCCTGTGAAATGGCTCAGCCAGGAAAGGTGCTTGCTGCCCAGTCTCACAACCTGAGGTCAGTTCTCAGAGTGCAAGAAGAAACTGTAAGGTTGTACACTGACCTCCGCACACACAGTATGCATGCCTGCCTTCAATAAAATAAATAAACAATTGGTTTTGGTTATTATTGTTGCTTTAGTTTTTGTTGTTGTTTTGGGGTTTTGGTTTGTTTAAGGGCTCATAGAGGAAAATATTCTCAAGAATTAGAAAAAGTGTCCATTTTGTTTCAGAAAATGACTAATTTATTGATGGTAAAGGAGAATATTTTCTTAGCTAGAGCAGCTTCAAACCTTCTTAAATTCAACTGTTCTGAGTTAGTCTGACCAGTCAGGCTCCTTCGTGGATGTGTGACCTGATTGTTTTTTTACTCCCATTCCAAAAACTCAATGAATAAGAAACCATGTAAAGACACCAAGGACTGCCAACATTTCTTCTATGTCCAAATAAAAATGACAAGCCAAGAAAAATTCAGTTAAATCCAACCTTGGGTTCATGGGTCCAGTGTGACAATGAATATGTGATGTCTGCATATGTGACAGTCCTGTGGGCTATGAACAAGACAACAGCCTTGAATCAAAGACGTAAAAGCTTTCATCATTAGACTAATTGTAATTCACTTGATCCTCCCATGTAACAGAATATACCCAGCTACTTTGAAGGCCATTATTCCTACATTCAGCATATTGGTGTGTCTACCATTAAATATTTATTGTCTATAGTGCTGTTTGGAAGACAGACAAAGCAGCCACTTTACTGTTTTGTATTGATTCCTGGGCTGTCTTTAGAAAAAGCTTTTAGGAAGTGTGCTTTCAACAACACACATTTACTGCATGACTTGCAAATTTATTTCTTCCTTGTTGTTTCTCTCATAAGATATTAGAACATAGATCAGAATTCTTTTTTCACCTGCTCTGTGCTGTCATTATCAATGAAGGCTTCAGGTAACACTTGTTCTCAACTGTGCCAAATTTATTTAGAAGGATATGAAAACAAGAAAACGTTGAGTGTTTTCCTAGACAAGATTTTAATTGTCTTTAAAGGGTGGTTTATAATTCATCTAATGAATGGTGTCAGTAGAGTACCCTGAAGCTAAAGATGCCAGGACTTTTGTCCTATGAGTAAAAAGAACTGGATCATTTTATTTAATAATAATGATGAAATTTATGACAAGTGTTTTAAACCTGAGGCTGTGATTGACAAACTCTCCAGGGAACCTCAGTGTCCCTTCAGGAAAATTATTACAGATTTGGCTAAATTTAAAAAAAAAATGTTCTTTTTTTTCTTTCCCTTTTTTCTTTCTTTTTGTTGGCATTTTTCATAAATTTTACATAGGTAAGTGTTTTTCCAGCATGTCTATGCCCCGCATGTGTGCCCAGTGCCCTTGGAGTACAGGAGAAAGCACTGAATACTCTGGAGCTGGAGTTACAGACAGTTGTGAGCTCCTCCCATATGGGTTCTAGGATTCAAACCCAGATAATCTCAAAGAACAATTAGTATCCTTAACTGCTGAACCATCTCCAGCCTTTGAGAGCAGTCTTTGGTGCAAGTATCTAACATGTCTTACCTATCATTAAGTACATTTAAATAAAACATCATGCCCTGCAATATCAAGCATATTAGTTATATATTTGATGTGAATATTCAATAGGGGCCAATTATTGTTCTGAAAACTATATTCTAATGTGTGATATTTATTCACTTACTATAACTAATAAACTATTTACTAAGCTGATCTTATCTCTCCCTGTAAGCTTCTTTGTCATGTGAAGATAAGAAATCCACTATGTAAAGTGTAAAATGCAATTTTTGCCCTAATGGTGCTAAGAAATAATAACTGTTTAAGTTTGGAATGAAACATTTTCTTTCTAGGTATACTGTCACACAGACTGTAATCCCAGTCTCCAGGAGGCTAAGGCAGGAGGATTGTGAACTGGTGGGCAACCTGGGCTATATAACAAGACCTTGTACTCACTCTTGCACACAGTTTTACTTTGTTACTTAGACACCTCACGCATTTTCATACTGGGGTTGTAATCTGAAATAGCAATTAACTTTGGAAACAGCCTTCATTTTTCTTGGTTGCTACATTTTCTTTAAGAGCTTCAACAAATTATTTGAATGAAGAACACTGTCTTTAACAAGCATTCTCCTGGTTAATCCCTCAAGAATGTCACAGTCAAACTATGCATGGTAGCACATGAATCCCAGACCTCAGGAAGCAGAGGATCTCCGTGAAATTGAGGTCAGGCTGGTGTACATAGCAAACTCCAGGAGCACACACACACACACAAAAAAAAACCTGTTTCAAAACAAAACAAACAAAAAGAATGTCACAGTAGTTTAAATTATTTCTATGTAGTCACCCCAGGTTATACTCAAGGCCCCTCACTCTGTTCCAATAAGAGCCATTTATTAGAAAACTAGATTGTCATTTACCAATGAAACAAACCAGACTTTCAGTTCCTTATTAATTGCACTCAATACAACAGTGGACTTCAGAGTGTGGTCACCGGGAGTTTCCCTTTTGATTGTGTGGTATGATTGGTATTAGACTAAAACCTCTGAAGAAAACAATTGTTCACTATGAAAAGAATAAGAACAATGTCTATTTGAGAGCACTGGACAGTGACCAGAAGCAGCGAGGAGACTGGAAAGGAGTCAACACTTCAAAGAAGAACCTATGCATGGTCTCTCAACGGAGTAGCTGCCCAGCCCTGAGGGACAAGAAACTCAAACTCTAGCAAAAAATACAATCCTCGTCGTATCAGGAAATGCAGTTTTAGATTGCTAAGATGGCTAGATTTAGGGGGAGAAATTCCAGGAAAAAAAAAGAGCCACAGGATGGGAGCTTTAAAACCCCTCCCTCCCTCCCTCCCTCCCTCCCTCCCTCCCTCCCTCCCTCCCTCTCTCTCTCT
>PVIH01007243.1:0-102397 GCA_004025045.1 Sigmodon hispidus | reverse complement strand
TGAGTAGATAGAGTTAAGATTGTCCCGGAGCCTGGAGAAAGGGGTGATGAGTAGATAGAATTAAGATTGTCCCTGAGCCTGGAGAAAGGGGTGATGAGTAGATAGAGTTAAGATTGTCCCGGAGCCTGGAGAAAGGGGTGATGAGTAGATAGAGTTAAGATTGTCCCTGAGCCTGGAGAAAGGGGTGATGAGTAGATAGAGTTAAGATTGTCCCTGAGCCTGGAGAAAGGGGTGATGAGTAGATAGAGTTAAGATGGTTCCTGAGCCTGGAGGAAGGGGTGATGAGTAGATAGAGTTTTGTTTTTTTTTTTTGTTTGTTTGTTTTTTAAAGCACAACATTAATGTTACATAACTTTAAGTTTCTGCATCTGATGGATTTCACATATGTTCATCACTTCAAAGTCATCATCAATCAAGACAACACACCTGTCAGTGGCTTCTGAAAGTTCCTTTGTCCCTTTCTTATTCTCTCACTAGCCCCAACCCTTTCCTAGACTGATCTGTTAGCACTGATTTAGTTTCTGTTTGCCACAGTTTTATATATGATGATCTTAAGTATATATATTTTCATGGGGGAGTCTATATTTTTTTCAGTCAGTAAAAAGATTTTGAGATTCAAAAAAAAAAAAAGAATTTACAATATAAAGAATGGGATACAGGTAAATAGGCACAAACTTGTAGAGACAGATAAGTGGGTGAAAGTCAGGAAGGGGCAGAAGATAAGAAAGGTGAGCTGAAGTCATGGATCTCCCAGCAGTGCAGAAGCAATGGTTGTGCCTGATGATGGGTGGGAGGGCAGAGGTGGCCTGAGACTGAGGCTTATGGGGTGTGGGAGCAAGTGTGAGTGTAAAACCTTAGCCATGTACATTTTCAATGAGTAAAGTAGAAAAAAACATGATGCAAATGCTCTAATCTAGAGCATCCCCAAGATTTAAGTGAGGATCAAGTACAAGAAAGGTGCAAACTGTTCATTGGTTCCTTAACAAGCAGAGGGCATGGGCTGGGGGAAGACAGAAGGAGTAGAAATAGGTGCATGTTCCACACATGACCATGTAAGAACAAGGGCCTGCAGCTATGAGCCCAAAGGGCATGTGATCACTGGCTCCAGAATTTTGAGAATGACAGAGAATGACTACTGTCAAGACAGATGAATCCTCATTCATGGAAAATGGTTAAAAGGGGAAGCTTAGGAACAAAGGTTGGGGGGAGGGCAAGCATTTCCAACTGCCAGTGGGCAGGAAAAATGCCAGGAAGGCCCCTGCCAAGTCACAGCACCAATGTTGTAATGTGGCAGGAGACAGATGGCCCCATGGTTCTTAATTGAGACATGCCCTGGAGGCAGAGAGTGGTTACCTTGGGTAGGAGTCATGGAAAGAGACACATCTTACAAGCTGCATTCATGTGAAGATTATATTAGACTGAACAAGAGGAGGAGAAGGAAGAGAGAAAAAGAGAGAAAGAGAGAGAAAGAGAGAGCACAGAGGTGCATGCTGCCTTGTGAACAGACAGGAGAGAAGAGAGCAAGTGAAGAAGAGGAGTCTTTTCTTAAAGGGAGCTTGACATCAGGACACTGGGCAGGTCACGCATGTTATTATTGATTGACCAGAACTCCAGGTAGCAAGTCAGAATCTTAACATCCAAGTAAGTCCTCGGTAGCATTTAGAGTCTCCATTGTAAAGCCAGGTATCATAATATAGTGGGTCTGAACCTGTATCCTGACACCCTTGACAAACATCTGTCTCAAACAAATATTTACATTCCAATTCTCAGCAGTAGCACCAGGGGAAGGATCTGCATGTGTGCCAGGCTGTCGTTCACCCCCTGCTCTTGGCACTGGCTGTCCCTGGCCCATAGTGCAGCCAGGAGAAGTGATGCAGCCCTGCTACCTCTCCCTTCATCCCAACCCACAGCAGGGTGGAGAGCTTGAGCATAGCAGCAAATGTTCCATGTTAAGAGCCTGGAGTCTGATGCTTTAAAATTAAAAAAAAAATTCCTTTCATGTTTTTATAGATTTATGAAAAAAATCATTAAAGAGGTGTTCATAGACTCTTTAGTGCTTATAATATGCCTTCTCACTGACTGTTACCTCTTAATTTTCCCTTTCTGTTCTGGCCGGTAGCCATGTAAGTAAATGGATTGCATTCGTGTTGATATTCTACATCATAAGCAATGACTTGCATCACTAAACTTTCCAAACTTAATTCAGATAATGGTGTTGACAGATTTAGGAAAATACTTTAGGAAAACACATGTGACTTCCTGCTGAATTCACAGCAAAGACTCTTTTAACACAATAGATAGCATCTTCTAGATATATAAATGTCAACTAAGACAACATCTTTATTCCTAGATTCAAAAGCAGAGTTCCAGCCTGACTGTACCTGTTACAAAAGCACCTCCTATTATGAAGAGATGAAAGGACACATTCACTTTTGGTAACAGGCCAATTATCAAACGCAGATATCTTTACATTACTGTATTTCCCAGCATCATGTCTTCTTAAAACCCCCAGCCTTTCTTTTTATTTTAGTAGAGTTGAGAGCAGAGGAGTTTCAGCTCTTCTTCCCCACTGCCATGGACCTGCATAAGTACTTTCTGCTTTTTTAAACTGTTATAAAGTCAAAATGCTTTCTTTCATCAAATTAAACTCATAGTCTTGTGAAGTTTCAGTTTTCAAAGGGTGGATCATTTTGTTGGAAAAAAAACATTTTTTCCCTTTAATATTGAGGAAAATAGTAGTAATGCTGACAGACTATTGAAACTAAGTTGTTTGCACTTATACACTCCCCATAAACATGCTGGATGACATGCAACTAACTGAAATCCTTTTCAGATTTCAGATTCTGTTATAGCCTGTGGTACTTCATTTCACTCAACAGGGACATTTGTTCACCCACTGGAGCTACATCTTGCTGACGGTTCATATATCTAAAGAAGCCCTTTTCGAGAAAGAATCAATTTAAAACAACAGCATTTCAAAGAAGAAATTGACTCCTTTCTCTATCCTTCTCTACACTTGATCATGTCTACTTGAGGCTCTGCTATGAAGTTAGTAGTACTAACCACCTCTAGTGACTTGAGAGAAGAATTAACCCCTCAGGAAACATAGTCAGATGATTTTACAAGATTTTGTGTGACCTTTCTCATAATATACTTGAGACCTGAAATGATGAGTCCTGAAATACTAGACCACTACTTTCTTATGTGCTTCTATTTTTGATATTTTTTTTCTGTTTTGTCATTTTTTTCTTCTGTGTCTTGGATTTATTCTTTCATATTATAACACAAAGATTTTAAGTTCCATACATTGTTACACTCTAGGAATGTATGTGCTTTAAAAAGTATAATTCAGAGCTGGGGAAATGACTTATTCAGGAGAGTGATCGCTGGTCAAGTGTGGAGACTGAAAAAATGCTATGTTAGAATTCAGCCTCTGATTGAGCTATAATATCTACAGAAGCTGCCTCTCAAGAATACCTACAACATTCTAAGGGGACCTTGTCTGTGTGTCTCTAGCTAACAGACTTTCTGGTGCCAGAATTTCTCACTGATAAGTGACGTAACATCAAAAAAGCTGTTCATCACATGCCCACATTTCCCCAGACCCCTTATAGGACCCCTTCCTGGGAATTGGTGCTCTTGACTGCAGGTTTGAAATAGGAACCTCCTCTATCCCCAGAAACTGGCATATAAAAGAAACACATTTGACTCCTCCCACATGATTTCCCCTTTCTTTAAGAACTCTCAATACTGTGTGCATCCAGTGTTGACACCTGAATCCTTCCTCCCCCAAACATCTGTCATGCTGTAGATTCTATTCTACTAAACTCCCTTCTAAAATTTTTATTCACAATACCATCCTTGAACTATTTCTGACCTACCAAGGACCATAGCACCTACATAAAAAAGGCAAGTAAGGCTTAGTATGTTTTCAATAACTTAATAGTAGGTTTCTCTGCTGACGCAATAAAGCAGATTGAACCAAATTGAAAAAGTGAAAGAACAAGTATTGCATCCACCTCCCAAGCTCCAGAAACCCAGGAATGTGAAACCCAGGAATGTGTCACTGTATGTAATCTTCCACATATTTTAGACCTGTGATGAGAGAAACTTCGGGCAGAAGGGCATTGCATGGTACAGGAAATCTCTAAGGGAGGGGGTGTGGAAAAAGAAGAAAAAGAGAAATAATGAGGGGGTGGGGAGCAAGAGGAAGAGGTCAGGGACAAAATAACAAACTAACAACTTCAAAGTCACACCCAGAGTTACATGTTCCTTTCAGAGTCTATTTCTAAGCAAACTATTCTATGTGATCTTATGAGCAGATCAATCTCTGATTCTGTTAGAAATCATATTTTCAGGATCCAAATTACTTCTTAGTAGCCCAATAGGACCAAGCTTTACAAACAGGAAGCTTTTAAGGTGTATTTCACCTCTTAACCACAACTGTGGAAATTTTTAAATAAAAAAGGTTTTAATGTGCAACGGTCAAGAACACAGTCCAACATGATATCATCTGGGGTTTCTCCATATAGAACAACAACAACAAAAAACCCTTTATAGAGAGTTTTCTTATTTCTCCAATAGAGGAATGCAACTTCAGGGAAATGAAGCAGGAATAATTGCCTCTCTTTCTGGTGTCACTTCTGTTCTAGTCTGCTTTATGTCCTTTTTTAAAGGACATAAAAAATTTAATATTAAAATCAAATCATACAATCAACTGGCTTGGAATCACATAAGAGCAACATAGTTGGACTGTAGTTGAAAACAGCCCAGATTGTTTTGCCGTTACTCATCACAAGGTCACTTGTGTAACTGCAAAGGAAAGGGATTTTTTTTTTTTCTCACCAGCAAAATTTCAATTAACTCCTCAGGGACAGCAAGTGGGTGTCCAGCAATCCAATTCCATTCTGACATTATTTTCTGGAGATAGTGGCAGATCCTGCAGGTTAAGTGTTCAGTTTCAAGACTATTTCTCCTTTGAGAATCCAGCCTGAGGCCCCAGGTTAGTTCACCATGCATTTGATCAATCAGCCATAATTTAATGTTTCTGTAAAACCCTCATTGGGTTCAATTAATTCCCATGGCTCACAGCGTTCATGAGAATACTATTACATACATATTTATAATAGAGTATGAGATAAAGAGTTCAGGAGAGGAAATGTAGAGGGTTATGTATAGGAGAAAAAAGTGTCGGAGCTTTTGTAACCTCTCGGTACAGCCTATCCAGGAGAACCCACTTGTCCCTCCATCTTGTATATATCAAGTTCTGTCCTTTGAAGATTTTCTAGAAGCTTTATTGATAATGAATATATGACTAAAACACTGTCAATGAAGATCAGCCTTTACCACCATCTTTCTTCTCCTAAGACGTTGTGAGGTAGGGCCCAAATCCCTAAAATACTGCCTTGATCATTCCTGGGACTATTCTCCATCCTAAAGCAACTTAGAGGGGGCCTGTCCTTACCACACAGATAGAAGTTCATCACATGAGCATTCCAAATTTTAGGAGTTGCATGAGAGAACTGGAACAAAAATTAGATAATTTGTTTCATAGTCCTACAGTTGTAAACAAAAAGAAAAAATAAAACAACCACAAGAATCCCAAACAAACAGTTTTTAAAAGTTGAATTTAGTTCTACTAGTCAAGTACACAGGCACACACACACGTTTACAATAGCACCCAGAATCCTTTTTTCATCAAATAGACATAAAATATTATTTGTAGGGAATTAACTCACCATATAATTTATTTTCCTGTCATCAGCTAAGGATTTTCTTCACCCAGTATGGAAATCAGCGTCTCTGATGTCATAATAAGCACAAGTCTCCAGCTTTCAGGGTACTGGATAAGTCCCAGAAGGTGAGAGGCACTTTTACACCCAGCTTAATGTCATCACAGGATTCCTTAGCTTTCCTCCTAATTCTTCAAGTCATAAAGATTTTGACACTGTCTTTTAAGATATGCTATGATCCCAAAGGACTACTTTTTACATAGTAATAGGATCACAGCAGACCTGACCTTTCTGTAGATCTCTCATTTTATGCTTGTTAGCAAGTTGTACATTTTTTAGAGCTATCTTTCTGAGAGCTTAAAAGCTGCACGTCCATTTTAATGGATGCATAAGATAATTTTCTCCAAAGCAAAGTGAGTGACCCTGGTTAACATGAAATACTAGAGAATCCATACAGGAAGTAAAACTAGTCAGCCCCATTCATAGTGATACTAAGTATTAATAAATGTAATGAAAGAGTATTATAGGACATATTTCAGCATGAAAAACAGATTCTTGGAATTATGAATAAAAAGTAAGAATAAGAAATTATGGGGAGAGAAGTAAAAGGATGGAAATAAATTGATTCTGGTAATTTATTATTCATGGCCTGATTTAAAATGTCAGGTCTGGAGATACAAAACTATCATTGCCACTTTACCTCCCTCATGAAGTATCTGTTCTACTGTTTCAAATTTTACAGTAAAATTCATGATGCTACACTGTAGTTAGCTATACATTGCTATACACGAGATTAGATTTAATATTTGCTTCTGGTTATTATGTATTTAAATCACTTTAACATTCACCACAAAAAGTTCTTTTCAAGTTGGCATTTCTCTGTTTTATACACTGCTATGTGCCCAGTGTCTAATAGGTAAGGTACTCAGTAAATGCTTGTTAACCTGGTGTCCTAATCCACCCCTCTCAAATCATAGTTCATGAAACCTGGAGTATTCTTACAGAGCTTAGTAAATATTCTGTTAAAAAATGTTCTGGGGTTTTTGTTTGTTTTTTTGTTATAGATATTTGAGAGTCATATTATATAGTAGGACTGTATTTTAGATATTTCAATTCTGTATTGTCTGATACCTTAGAGGAAATTCCTTTATTAAAGGACTGAGGGACAGTGCTTGTCAAAAGGTAGTGTCATTCACAGAAATAACCAACAATAATGTAATTACACTGAGAAAGTGCTATTGTATGCCCCCTACCTTAAGCACAGAATCTGTTTTATCCACTTGTGGGCTCCTAACAGATGTTCTTTTTAAATTCATATTTTACTTACAAAATCAGCTTTATATAAAGTTGAAGAAAAATGCTCTTTTTTTGGCTTATTTTTTGTTTTCATACCTTGCTTCGTGCTATTTGTCTTTTTGTAATTTGATTATATTTATATGTGTTTGTAAGCCATATTGGGTATTTTTGCTTAATATTAGTATTACAACATATCAGTGGCCAACACATATATGAAAACACATTTGATATAAATAATTAGACAAACTGCAATCAAACCCACAATGTGCTATCATTTCATATCAGTAGAATGGTTGCTGTCAAAATGACAAAAATTAAAACTGGGAACAAGTCTATGAAGAACTAAGTATGGCGGTAGGAGAAGAAGGCAGCAGATACTATGGAGTATAGCATGAAACTCTCTTACAAAATTAAAAACATAGTGTACATATTGTCTAGCAATCTTACTATAGGGTATATATCCAAAGAAAATAAAATTTTAAAAAGACACAATCATGCTCATGGTTATCACAGCACTATTCACAATACCCAAGGAATGGAAACAACCTTAGTGTTCCACAGTGGATAAATGATGAGCAGAATTATACACACACACATACATATATACACAAATACATATATATTTACATTATATATACATTATATATAATAAACTTTTTTCATCCCCATAAGATATGAAATCTAGATGCAGCTCTAAGAAAATAAATACTTCATGACCCCATTCATGTATAAATTTAGACATGTTGAGTTCATAGAAGTTAAGAGTGGAACACTGGTTGCCAGAGGCTGCAGACCCTAGTGGGCAGGCAGGGATGGGGAAATATGGGTCAATGATACCAAGATCTAGAAATAAATAGAGAGAAAGAATTCTCATGTGTGGCTGCACAATTGTGAGACTAAAGATAATTGTAATATATTCCATATTTTCAAAAAGCTGGAAGAAAAAATTTTCAACATCTTTAACACAAATTCTAAATATTGGAGGCAATAGATAAATATGAAATATTTATGTGTTGATATTATAAAATTAAAAGTTACAGTATATTTAATTTTAAACTTGATTTTTAAAATTTTATTCATAAAAATATTTTGATTACATTATTTCTTGCATGCCATTTGAGTAAAAAGTGTCAAGATCATCCTTATGATATTCAATTTGATAAAATATAATAAATGTATATGCTTATAAAATCATAGTCTAAATAAATGTAATAGATATAACTGATAAAAGTTTTATTGTTATATTAGTAATGTTGGTATCACTAGTAACACTCTTACTTCCTACCAGCTAAAAAACTTCAGTTTTCTGCCTCAATAGGTTGGCTTGCAATCTAGACTCCTGTAACAATGAAGTAATACAGCCTACATTTCTTTAATCATTTCTTTCAGTCACTTATCTTGATACATATTTATTTTCTGGGAACCAAGATGTAGTTTTCTTTTTTGTTGCTGAAGTATATTCCATTCTGTAGATATACTTACAAATTGTTTTCATCCATTCACTTCTTGATGGATATTTGTTCTTGTTTCTTATATTTGGCTATCTTACCTCCTCAGATATCTGGTATGTATTTCACGAATCAAGATATTGCCCAGATTTTTTTCATAATGCTCTGCAATTTGCCAGCACTGAGTAATAGCATTACAGAAAGAGGATTTCTGTACACCTCTTGTGGACACAATGGTATTTTGCAATGTCTGTACAAGGTAGCTTGTGTTGCATTTTTGAAATATCTAATGGCTTGTGAAATCTTTTGTATATATGATTAGTTCCAATACCTCAAGGGACTGTAAAATCCTTCATGCAGTGTATTGTACATTCTTGAACTATAAAAGATTACTATTGGTTTATTAGAGATCTCTTAGTATCTTGGATATAAGAGTTTATCAAATCTGACACATTTAGAGTGACGTATAAAAAAGTGTAATCTTGACCAAAAATTTTTTCTGTATATTTACTATTAAGCCTAGAATGAACATTGATACTAAATTTTATACTTATGGTACATTTATTTTTAATGTATTGATATATTTACTTGAAAATATCTCAAAGTTTCTAAACAAGTTACTGAAAAAGAATATTCTCCACTTAACTTTCTTTCTATATTTACTATTATTGATTGCCTTTATATTGTCTATTGTTGGTCAATCTAGTTTCATAGATGCATCATTCATATTTATAAAACTCTACTCTCTTTTATTTAAATCCACTGAACACACAGATTGTTGCCTGTATGTGTATGAATGTATGGGTATGGGATCATCTACTAAAGCCATGGGTAGTCATGCAGGGGCTTCATATCTGAAAAAAAAAAACTGACTCTCATTCCTTAAACAACTCCCATATGCTAATAATATCTTAGTTAAGGCTGAAACTTCATGAGCCCCTTCCTGGTTTTGGCAGATTATATTAAGTCAATTCAGTCACAGCTGCTATGAGTTCACGTACACAATGATTCTTTCATGTCCACTATTCCTATTAGGTTTCTCTGACAGTTATAGATGACTTTGAAATTTAACATTAGTAATAACAAATTTCTGATATTTGATTCACACCACAATCTTCATGTACGTATGAGACAGTCTTCCGTTTTGTTCAGCAATGATTTTAATTTTTTTATATTATTCCTATATGTTTTTGTCTCCTCTATTCAATGTTTTCTTAATCAATTTCTATTTGGATTGATTTTAATTGATTGGTAGAGTTGCTTTGCTAATCTGTCAGATACTTTACAATTCTTAGGCGCTTGTTCAATATGTGGGTAAGTTACTAGTTCAAAGAACCCTTGTTAACTCTGCTACCTGGAATGTGTTTGGTCTGAAGTCATTTTGTAAACCATTGGAGAAAAATAAAGCCACTTTGTTTCATCACTGAGTACCAGAACTATTCATGTGCTTGTCAATCAATCACTATAGTTTGAAATGAGTAATCACTATAAGGTTTAGTATTTGCTTCTTATATATGCTATATTGTACTTAGCAATACTTCTTTTCTTGTCTTAGACAGTTATATGTCTGTCATATGTTTCTCTTTGAGAAACTAGGTTAGTCTCTATTTCAAAGTGTGTATAAGTTGTCTCAGTTACTTTTCTATTGATATAAAAAATGTGGCCAAACCAATTTATAAAGGAAAATATTTAACTTGGCATATGCTTTCAGAAGTCTAGAATCCATGATGATGGAACAAAAGAATTCTGAGGATTCACTGTCTAATTCAGCATTATCTTAGAAAAATAACAAATGATGAAAATGCAATCACAAACCCTTAATCCTTAAGCAAACTTGAATTGCTACTTTTTTGCAATAAGTGGTGGGGAGGGGAGGGGGTTCTAGAAAGCAGGAGAAATGGAGGGAGGGGGAACTGTGATTGGGATGTAAAATAAAATAAAAAAGCAGATATTAAGGAACCAAAAATTGGCAGTTTTTTATGGTTTTATTTCTAGTTTTACAGGACAATTTTTAAGGAGATCATAAAATAACAGGCAACTTTTGCAGCCTGGGACAATAATATACCAGAGAACTTCTGAAATATTATGGGCAGTTTCCATTGCTCTTGGTTACCCTCTAAAACTTGATGGTAAGACCCTATTGTGACATCACATCAGCACTTGCTTGATACATAAAACATAACCAAACCACACTGGTAAAAATCATGAAGCTTCATTCCCTCTGGAGAGTTTTCACAGAACTCAAAGGTACCATGCAAGACAACAGAGCAGAAAAGTAATCATCAATTATGCTTATCAATAGTGAATGGCCTGGAAAGACATGATCACTGATTTAATAGTGGTACAAACATCAAGGGGATAATCAACCACTTACTAACTGGATTACAATTAGTAATTGGATTACCCTATAAGATGAAACCAATATTTTTCATTGAAAGATGATGGATGAATAAAGTGATTTAAAACACACACACACATACACAAAACAAAACAAAACCAAACCAATTTCTGCTTTGTCTGTAGAAGGGTTGCTTAGCAGAAATTTGTGGTGGCCATAGTGCATCCGTGGGCATTAGCTGTGACCTACTGTGCTGTCTTTATCTGTAGCTGAGCCTAACCTGACTTGAGAAGCTTTAGATTTTATTTTTTTATGTTTCATGTATTTTAGAGAAAAGAGAAGTTTTATTATCATGTGGGTTTTTATTATCTATTGTGAATGTTTTGCTTTTCTATATAATGTTTGATATTGATTTTCAAATAAAATAAAATAAAATTGCTGGATTGGAAACATTAAAAAAAGTCAAAAATATAGAAAATGGAATTTAATAAAGAAAGTGACTTCATAGAAAAAAGAACATGAACCTTGACCTAAACCATAAATAGATGCTCTCTTAATTTGCTTTAAAAATTTCTAATAAACATGAGTACTATTTAAAAAAAAAAAAAGATGAATCCAGTAGGACATTAAGCCAAGAACCTATGGCCATAATTGTAAACCAGTTTGTTGTTCAGTTTTGTTTGGTTGTTTTTGGTTTTTTATGCAGCTATTTTCTTATTTTTTTTTATTTTAAAAGCTTTTTTTACATACCAAGCATAGCTCCCCTTCCCTAACTTTGCTACTCTTCTACTCACCTATGAGCTTCCACCCTTCCCCTCCATATACTCCTCAGAGAAGATAAGGCTTCCCAAGGAGAGTCAACAAAATCTGGCATATTAAGTGGAGGAAGGACCAAGACCCTCTCTCCTATACCAAGGCTGAACAAGGTTTCTCTCATTAGGGAAAGGGTCCAAGAAGTCAGTCTATGTACTAGGGATAAAACCCTCCTTTTCTACATATGCAGAGATCCACAGTTAAGCACTGCATCTGCTTCTGCTTCCATCAGTTGCTGGCTAGAAGTTCTATAATAATAATTAGTGTCGTCATCAACTTGATTACAGAGGAAGGTAATTTTAGGTGTCCTATTTACTATTGCTAGCAGTCTAAGCTGAGGTTACCCTTGTGGATTCCTGGGAACTTCTCTAGCACCAGGCACAAAATCCCTTTGGTATTTGTACCCTACCTCCATGATGTCTCTATCAAGATATATCTTTCATGGCTCTCCTATTCAATCTCTGTTCCAGCGTAGCCTGCCCATCCAGTTCCCTTATGCTCTCATCTACCATCCCTTCCCCCCTATTGTCCACCATCTTGCCCCCAGTCTACTCAGGGGATCTCATCTATTTCCCCTTCCTGTGGTTTCCATATGTCCCTCTTAGGGTCCTCCTTTGTAGCTGGCTTCTCTGTATCTTTGGATTGTACTCTGGTTATCCTTTGCTTTACATCTAATATCCACTTATGAGAGAGAATATACCATGTTTGTTTTTCTGAGACTGGGTTACCTCACTCAGGATATTTCCTAGTTCTATCTATTTGCCTTCAAATTTCATGTTGTTGTGCTGAGTAATACTTCATTGTGTATATATACCTCATTTTATTTATTCATTTTTGATTGAGGGACATCTTGGTTGTTAGGATTTTATGTCATCTGACATTTTATAATAACAAATTACCCAGTTATCTGGAAACAGACCTCATAGAGGATGCAGCTGCAGGCAGCTTCGGGCGGCTTCGGGCAGGAGAAGACACTTAGGAGCTATTTCTACATACAACGTTATTATTATGATAGAGAGGTATGGTTATGATAACAGATAATGGGGAGGTAAAAGGGATCAGTAATGAGAGAAAGAGAAAGAGTGAGATAGGGAGACAGAAAAACATAGGTCAAGAGCACTCTCTGGAGAGAACAAAAGGCAACAGAAATTCATTTAAGAATTTTTCCTTTTTTATTATGAATAAAGTCTCATTTTTAATCCATGTATCCCCTTGCTGAGGCTCCCTTATCCCTCCCACCGCTCCATGTCTCTCTCGCTTCTCCCCATCTCCTTATATCCTCACCAGCATGGGCAGGAGGTCGCAGGGTGGCTTATTTCAGCATCCACTCCATGCAGATCCTCTTTTCTCACCCCAACATAAAGACTGGGTCAGGTGTTCCTCTGGAGGAAATGGGCTCCAAAGTGTCAGTCCAACATGCTTCAGATCTCAAGCTGTTCAGTGCTTGTGGTTTGTAGCTTGGGAGTGCTTTGCTTTTTGTTTAAAGTCCACTCATGAGTGAGTACATCCCCTGCTTGTTTTTCTGGGTTGTGAGACCTCGCTCAGGAGGATATTCTCCAAATCCATCCATTTGCCTGCAAATTTTAGGGTATCATTTTTTTTTCTTACTGCTGAGTAGTACTCCATTGTGTAGATGTACCACAGTTTGTTAAACCATTCCTCAGTTGAGGGGCATCTAGGTTGCATCCAGGTTTTTGCTATTATGAATAATACTGGGGCTTGACATCAGAACTCAGGGGAGGGTATACCTTCAGAGACTGTGCGATATAGGCTGTGTGTATGTTTTGACTATTATAGAAGATGCCGTACTGATTTCCAGAGTGGCTGTACAAATTTGCATTCCCATCAGCAGTGGAGGAATGTTCCCCTTGATCTACATTGTTACCAATATAAGTTGTCATTTGTGCTTTTGATCTTAGCTAGTCTGTCAATGTGTAAGATAGTATCTCAGAGTCACTTTGATTTGTATTTTCCTGATGACCAAGGATATTGAGCAATTCTTTAAATATCTCTTGGTCATTTAAGATTCTTCTGTGAGAATGCTTGGTTCAGTTCTATGGGCCATTTTTTAATTGGCGTGTTTAGTATTTTGATGTCTAGTTTTTTAAGTTTTTTACATATTTTAGAGCTCAGACCTCTGTCAGATGTGCAGTTGGTGAGTATGTTTTCCCATTCTCCAGGCTATCTGTTTGTTTTATTGACCATGTCCTTTGCCTTATTGAAGCTTCTCAGTTTCAAGAGCTCTTATTTATAGTTATTGTTCTCAATCTTTGTGCTACTAGTTTTATACTTAGAAAGTGGCCTCCTGTTCCAATGTGTTCAATGCTATTTTGCCTTTTTTATTCTGCTTTAGTGTAATTTATGTTAAGGTCTTTGATTGGTCATGTGTTTTGTGCAGGGTGATAGATACGGATCAATTTGTATTATTCTTATGCCATCATCCAATTATGCCAATACTATTTGTTAAAGAAGATTTATTTCTTCCATTGTATATTTTTAGCTTCTTTGTCAAAAATCAGGTGTTTATAGTTGTGAAGTTTACTGTCAGGGTCTTCAGTTCAATCTAACTTCTTTAGGTTGGAGTTTTACTTCTAATGTTTTTTGTAAACTTGATTTGTGCAAGGGTAGTGTTTAAATCAGGTTTTTGTCATTAAATATCTTGTTTACTCTATCTATGATGACTGAGAGTTTTTCTGTGTATACTATACTAGTCTGGGCTGACATTTGTGGTCTCTAATTACTGTCCAGGACCTTCTGGCTTTGGACAATCTCCATTGATAAGTTGGGTATTATTCTGATGGGTCTGCCTTTATAAGTTACTTGACCTTTTTCCTTTGCATCTCTTAATATTCTTTCCTTAATTTGTAAGTTTATTGGCTTGATTATTATGTGGTGAGTGGAATTTCGGGCCTTCTAATCTGTCAGAGCTGGTGTGTTCTGTGACTCAGGGAACCTCTCTTGGTCAAATAGGGGCTGGTGGATTCTGAATCTCAGGGAGCTGCTGAGGTTGCAGGGCTATGGGAGGTTTGGGAGGAGGTAGTGGGACTTGTGGTTTGCAGGGTCTAATGTGGGTATTGGTGGGAGGACTACCTGCAGGAGCCTTTCCTGCTAGCTTGCAACTGGGAGTAAACAAGTCCTTAATGGCTTATCATTGTATTAGAGATCAATGCATCTCCCAAGCCTCCTCTGAGAAATTTTTGTGTGCTGTGTGACTATCACCAATCATTAGTTGTCATAACAGCAGAGGAGTTGTGCCTAAGAGCATAATCCCTGATAATTTTACTAGGATCCAGTAGAAGACTACACATATAAGTTTATTTGGACTGCAAGTCTGTGTTGAATGGTTTAAGGAAAACAGACAAGGCAGGAGTGTGAATAAAGGAAAAATTGGGGGAAGTGATAAATGTCATAACAACACTTGTGTAAAACTTGAAACTCTTAAGGAAATTAACAAAACATTCAACTTCTTTAAAAAACAAAACCAAGTAAGCAAAAAAATGTTTATATACTAGTAGCAATGATGTTCATCTTTTCAATTATGGAAATTTTAAGAATGTGCTGAAAAACTCATAAAGCAACTCATGAAGAAATCCTGAGGATGCTTTTCAAAGAGAATGTAGATTGCAGAGTCATTAGTTGTAATAATCTATCCTAAGGAAATAAAAGTTTTGTCAGGTAAAATTTGATCAGGTCGTCTAAATCAAAAATTCCTTTACATAGTAGCTCAATTTATGATTTGAAGTTGTTGTTGGTCTGCATATTATTTATGTTCTTTAATTCTGTTTAAGAATTCTAATTTAAAGTAATTTATCTAGCATCTTATGCCTTCTAAAATTTAGGAAATGTTGCCAATTTAATATGTATAAATTTTAATATTTAAGTTATGACAAGTATATTATCCTGTTTTCCTAAAACATTATATGCTTTATTATAATTAAATATTACAACATATAATCCCATATTTTCAAATTAATTTTTCTGGCAGAGATTTATACAGGATGTACTTATTTAAGAATCAACTAAGAGATCTTATGATGCTTCATATGATAAATTTCCTTTTAAGTTACATGCTTGACCATTTAAAAAATTAAATCCATGGCTCTTTGTGTATATCTCTTACTAGCTCTGTGCATACTCTAAATGTTACTGAGACATGACATTAAGATATCACATGGGAACCTTCACCAGCTGTTTTTGTTTGAAGTGGACAAGTGACTAGAACTTCCTAAATTTTTCTTTATTTAAATTGATACAATGATAACGTCAAGAGGATAACACAGGGATCCAGAATGCTGACATATTATGAAAAACAAAGTCAAGGCCATTGCATTATAGGTGAACTAAAATATGTGTTTAAAACTCAATTATTTTTTTTCTTTTCTTTTTTTAATTTATATTTTTATATTTTTGATTCTTTTGATTTTTCTCATCTTTTTATTATTACTATTTTTTTCATTTTACATATCAGGCACAGTTTTCCTTTCCTTCGCTTCTCCTGCTCACCCCTTTACTCCCCCCAGCAATCCAACTGCTATCTACTCCTCAGAGAGGGTAAGGCCTCCCATATGGAGGCAGAACTGAGCTCCACCTCCCTGTATTGGAGTTGATTAAACTTTTCCTCCATAGGGAAGGGGCTCCAAAAAGCCAATTCCCACACTATAGATAAATCCTCCATTG
The DNA here is from genome assembly GCA_004025045.1 of Sigmodon hispidus. NCBI lineage: Eukaryota > Metazoa > Chordata > Mammalia > Rodentia > Cricetidae > Sigmodon > Sigmodon hispidus. The sequence goes on along the minus strand of PVIH01007243.1, from coordinate 86,093 downwards.
TCAGTGTTTAAGTTGGGGTAGTGACAAAGTGGGAGAGCAACAAAGAGATATCTTAATTGAGAGAGCCATTAGAGGGTTTAAAAAAACCTGGCTCTAGAGATATTCCCAGGAATCTACAAAAATGACCCCAGCTAAGACATCAAGCAATAATGGAGAGGGTACTTGAACTTGCCTTCCCTGTAATCAGATTGATAACTATTGTGGTGGAAATGTTCTCTGTGTGATGTAAATAAAGTAACTGGTTTGGCCTATGCAGAGCACCATAGAAGTGGGTGGAGAATCAGAGGACAGACAGGTAGGGGAAGGGTGGAGTTAGCCATGCTCCATCCGACCCCAAAGAAGACAGACATGTAAGAAATACAGGTAAGCCATGGGCTGGGCCACGTGGCAGGTAGATTAGTAGATTATAAGAAATGGGTTGATTTAAGATGAAAGAGCTAGCTAATAATGTGCTTGAGACATGGGCCAAACAGTATAAAGTATATAGGTTTCTGATTCATTTGTTTGGGGGACAAAAGCCGCCATGGGCCAGGTCCAAACCTCCAGGCCCAAACGGGCCCAGGAAACTTTCTACAACAAACTATCCTAATTGTCATCATAGAACCTTCATCAAGCAACTGATGGAAGCAGATGCAGAGATCCATAGCTAAGCACTAGACCAAACTTCTGAAATCCAATTGAAGAGAGGAAAAAGGAAGTATATGAGAAAGGGGTCATGATCATGATGAGGAGATCCTCAGAGACAGCTGACTTGAGCTAGTTCACTGACTCTGAATTGAAGGGTAGGAAACTTGCATAGGACTGAACTAGGCCCTCTGAATACGGGTAACAGCTATGTGGGTTTAGTTATGCAGTTTGTAAGTTCAATTGAGTTTTTAAATGACAATGGTGTAATAACAACTTTCTGGCCCAGACTAGCCACCCCAGATCTGGACCAACAGTCCCAAAATAACACACAGAAGGTTGTTTTAATTTTATACTGATTGATCTAAGGCCAAGGCATATAACTTTCTAACTTTTAATTCTTAAACTAACTCATGATTCTTATCTTTTTCATCCATGCAGCCTAGTACCTTTTCTCTGAGCAGCATTTCAACTTCCTTCTGCTGGCATCTCTTCCTGGTGTCTCCATGGTATCTCTCTGGCGTCTTTGCTCTGCTCTTTCTGTTCCCTGAGTTTTTTTTAGCCTGGTAGCTCCGCCCACACTTCCTGTCTGCCTTTGGCCAGTAGGAGAGACAATCATTTACAATGTAACAGAACATAGTTCCACAACACAGTGGAAGACACAGAAAGTGTGAAGGAATGGTAGGTAAGTTACAGAGATAAATAAAAAGAAGAAAGGTAAAGAGTTTTCTATCTATGTATCATCTAGATGCATACATATCATCTATCTATATAAATAGATACATGCAGGTACTATACATTTTAAGTAGTTTCTCTTTATTCTTATCTCTGTTATGCATCTATTAAGTGATATCTGTATGTTCATGGGTAGTGGAACATCTACTAGAGCATGATAAACCTTTCTGGGCAAGCATTTCTAGAGAAGAATGACTTGTCTCACACCTACCTCAGACAGAGGTGGGACTTCATGAATCGCACATTGACCTATGCTAGGATTTTGGCTACAACTCTTAATACATGCAATCCTAGTTGATATGAATTTATGTGTGCAACTATACTGTCATGTCTAGCAAATAATATTTTGCTAAATGTATCTGTTCTCTCTGACTCTTAAAATCTTTAAGTCTGTCTTCTGTGAGGATCCTGGAGCCTTTTGGGAATAGGCTGTGATATAATAAAAGGTACCCAATGTGAGATTGCCTGAAAATCCTGTCTTCATTTCATGGACATGTCTTGGGAGCTCAGGATCTTCTTTTATAACCATTTTACTTTTGACATACTCATGTGTAGTAAGCTAAATGTAATAAAAATTGAAAATAGCTTTATGCTATATTTACTTGGCATATTAGAAATTTAGGTCCCTATATTTAAATTACATTAGTATATTACTTTAGGGTTTGAGGCAATGCTTATGATTAACAAGGTCATATTGGGCAAGTTTTTTTGGGGGCAAGTTTTTTTTTTTCATTTAAGCATTCAGCTTTCTTTTTAGTTTTTTACTAATGTCATTCATGTCTATGCTAGACTATGATTCTAAGAAATACATAAAACTATATGACAAGTACAACAATGCTATTGGTCAAAGATGTTTCAATGCAACTGTGAATAAAGAATTTAAAAAATTAATTATACATGAATTAAACAGCTGCATTCTATCATATTCTTCTCTTGACAAAGGACTAAAACATTTGAACTTATCAGCTAAAGACATCTTTTCTCATTTAATCTGCTAATATCAGTTATTTTTTAAGTCTCCAACAAGAAAGCAAACTGACACATTACCTTTAATAAGTCTGTATAATTGTAAAATGTAACTGATCTCCCTGGGCAATATACTAAGTCATACTATTCATATTGAATGCTATGAAACTTATCTTCAAATGTTCCCAAATTCAATAAGCTTAACAATAAGCAGAGTTCCAACTCTGAAATAGCATACAGGAGAAAATGTTAGGAAACATGATTATTAATATCACCAATCTGCTCCTGATCACCTACTTCTCTCTGTGACAGACAGCTTCTAAAATGAGCTCACATGATCCTAAGTTAACTCAAGCTTCTCTGCCTTGTAAAATTTCTTCCCATTGAATAGCTTGTCTGATACACAGACTGTGAGAATTTTGGAGGCACATGATTTCCAGGAGTACTTTGGAAAAGGCTAGGCAATTTTGTCTTGTTTGCATGTTCTCTCAATCTGTGCTTCTTTCTCGACTTGCCTGAAGTGAGTTGTTAGAGGTCAGATATGAATAAAGTGAGAAAAGTCACCAACTAATGGGAAATTGAAAACTAAATTCCCTGTCAAGGCACCCACATGGAATAAATCCCACTGCCTGTCACATAAGTGAGCTTGAAATATCCTTTTTGCAATTAAGCTCTCAGCCTTAGCCCAGGCAAAACCTAATAGAAACTACATAAGGACACAGCTAAATCAGCAGACTCTGAACCACTAAAACCGTGAGCTGCACCAAGTTTGGTATTACTAATAATCTATAAATTTATTTTACAATCTATAAATAATAAGATAAAATATATTGATTTTTCCATAGTTTGCTAGCATTGTCATGTATCCTACCCTATGGGAAGATCACCAATGACAAATTATTTCTGAAATCGAATCAATTGTCTAAATAACTGATGAGACAGTAGCATTTTTACTCCAGATTTTAGATATCTTTATATATTTTCTTCACTTTAGTTAATTTTATATATTTGTAGTTATGAAATTAGAAATAATAAAGCAAAACTATTATATCTCCATATTGTAGAAATGAAATATTTAAAACTATGAGAATAGTTAATATATACTAGTTTCACAATATTCAGACTACCTTCATGGTCTAGATGAATAGGTTTTTAACCTGTGTTTTAAGATCCTTATGTGGGTTGAATGGCCCTTTTAAAGAAGTTACCAAAACATCAAAAAACCCACAGATATTAACATTACGATTCATAACAGTAGCAATATTACAGTTATAAAGTAGTAATGGAGATAATTTTGCAGAAGTGGGTCACCACAACATGAGGAATGGTATTAAAGTGTCACAAGGTCAGGAAGGTTGAGAATCACTGGTCCAGATTGTGAAGAGATACCATGTTTCCTATAAAAGACACAGTGCAATGATGAATTTCTAGAGATACATACATAATTAATATGTATGACAATAAACAAATATAATCAATAATAAATAATCTACATAGCAATCCAGTAATTAACTAATTAATTTATCAATGTGTTTGAGACAAGGTTTCTCTATATAACTCTGGTTGTTCCAAAACATGCAGTGCTGCCCCTGTCTCTGCCCCTTGAGGGGTAAAATATGGTCAGGTAACATTGCATCTAATTTAGGCATCTCAAAATGACAAAACTTTTAAAAAATTTGTTAAATTATAATGTATTTAATAGTCAGAATACCTAAGAAAAATACTTTTCACAATATTAATTTGAAATTTTCTATGTCAATTAAAATTTTACATCAGAGACTTTTTAAATAGAGTATATGTGAAGAATATATTTTAATTCATTTTATGTTCAGTAAATTATGATTACATATTTGTCATTGTTATGTGTTTTAAAACATATGTGCAGTTCTTTTTGGTTAAATTTTAGGTGTTAGATATCTTCTGACTCTTTTTGGGCACTTGATTTTCTATGCTATCATGTGAACTCTATAGAAACAGCTGTATATGTATCCATATTTTAGCATTGATAGAAAGAGTGATTAAAGGAGCATATTTGATGTTGTGTGTAACTTCTGTGTTAAGTGAAAAAGATCCCAGCTCTGTAGGAGCTGGAGAGTTACAGTTTATTCAAGATATTCAGGTGAGTTTAACGTGTTTTTCTGGGTAAGTACTAGAGCTTATTACATTAGTAGATATAGAATAAAGGGATAAAGTGGATATAAATACTTCAATAAATAAACTGAATTTTATAGAACATATTTCCACTATAAAAACAAGCAGAATCTACCCATCTACTAATGTTTGATAATTACTTTTTATAAGTAGGAATAGAAAAATTTGTGAAGATAGATCATATTTTTAGCCATAAAATATACATATATATGAAATAATATAAACTGTATTCTGTGGCTAAGAGAAAATTATATAACAAAGCAACAGAAATATAATAGCTGGTGAAATTATTACTTCAAAATTGAACAATATACTTCAAAATAAAAATACATTAGTAATTATAACCCATAAGCTTATACACTAAGGATACAGTAAGAAATAAAACTAAATCAATAAACAGAATGAAGAAATAACCATTATTTTGCAGAAGATGGAATAGAGGTGGCCAGTAAAAAAATGAGGATATGCTCAATTTCAGTAGCTGTAAGAGAAATGGATATTAAAACAGTGTTCATACTCTCTCCTTCTCAAGTAGCAATGGCAGTTATTGTGAAAAGAAGAAACAGAATTCTGTCAAGAATGGGGGTGAAATGGAACCCTCATACTCTACTGGTAGGACAGCAAATTAATTCAAACACTATCTAAGTCACTGAGACAGTCTCTCAAAACAAATAAACAAAAGATGTATCATATCAACCAGCCTTGTAACTCCAGGGGATTTACCTGAAGGAATCCATGTCAATATATCACAGTGATGCTTGATCAATGTTTACTGAAACTCTATTCATGATTGCTTCGTTATAGAGCCAGTCTAGGTGTCAAACATCATAAAGTTGGCAAAGGAAAGCATAGTGTGTGTGTGTGTGTGTGTGTGTGTGTGTGTGTGTGTGTATGTGTGTGTTAGTTATATGTACACATGGAATTTTCACCCATAAATAAGAAAAAAATATGTCTTTTGCAGAAAAATAGGTGCAACCAGAAAGAATCATATTAAGTGAATTACGCTTGTCCCCAAAAGGCAAATCCATTTCTTTTTTTTTCCTCATTTGGTTTCCTGGATTGTAAATAATTGCATAAACTCATGTATCTTTCTATGGCATGAAATCATCTTTCATAACACAATGGCATCCAGATGAATACAGTAGAAATAAAGATCTCACAGTAGAAATTTAAGAAGGAATCTTTTCTGCTAAACAAAAAATGTGCAAGATCTATATCTATATTTTTTCAAAAAATATTCTGAAAAAGTTGCAACATATTTTATCACTTGTAGCAAAAAATAATGTTCATAAAATTATGAAATGCACTGCATATATATTTTGGAATATCCTATGACAAATGGAGATCTGAAATCCTGTTTTGGATTGTCAGACATGAATGACTGTCTTAGGTCAGAATATACATTAAAGAGAAGCAACACATTTATGAAGTCATTGATGCAGGGAAAAAGGCACACAAAATCCTAAACTAGAGTAATGATTATGTAAAACATGAAAATCAGATTATCAAGGAAAAGCCAAGTGGGTATAGAGCAATGATGTAAGAAATTAATAATAATTTTTCCATCAAACATGAGCCAAATTATACCACCAGAATCAACAGGGTCTATAAGAAGTGCATTTTCAAACTGATTAACAAACATCTGTGTATAGTAATCTAGGTATCATAGCTCTTTAGTCTCTTAAGATAAAGGCACAAAAGTATCTTTCAAGATATAATAAAGATATGCTGCACTGATGTGCAGAATGGCCATTAGTATCAAGCAAAGAAACAAAACAACTGTTTTTATTTGGATACTTCAAAGGACAAAAAAAACCCCACACATCTTTACAAAATGCATTTTCATTTTTCTGAAGGGAGGCCAGCCTGTTCATTGACTCAAACCCAAGACCCATGGCTGGCTTCTCAGTTCAATACAGTTGGCAAAGTCCTGCCTTGAAGAAAAAAATATTATTTATTGTCAGAAAACAGAGACTGCATAGAAAATACTTTAGATGTAAATATTCTGCTGCTTAAGAGTTTCTTTCATGAAATTTAGGCAGGCAACCAAAACAGCACATTCCAATAAAAGAGAACAAACAAACAAATCCCAAGAATGGAATAGCAGCAAATCTTAATGTAAATACAGATAATTTCTCAAGATAAATGACAAAGTAGCACAGACCAAAATACATGTTGTTAAGACAGAGAAGAAAACAACTTAGAAAGGAATGAAGGTGAACAAAAGTACATCAAATAACAGAATGGGTTTGAAAATAGGCTGGAGCAACGTCTCAGACCATGGTGTAATGGATTTTCAGACCCCCTCAAATAAAGATCATAGCCTTACTAATGGTTCCAAAGAAGAGCCTGAAGAAGAAAGAAGAAGAAAGTGAAGATGATTTTTTTTAGATTGAAAACCAGACTGGAACCTATATTCAGTCACCTGCTGTTGTCTCATAGGAACATAGACAGAAGGCGGAACTACACTTGACTGTGGCTTGGCATTACGAGAATGTTTTATTAATATTAGATGCTGAAAGAAGTAAGTTGATTCCTAGAAAAAAAATTAAACTTATTTTAAATATTTGCTTTACAAATTGGGTATCATGAGTGAGTGTGAAAAGATCATCAATGATATATTCATTTTAATAAGTAGAGGAAGTAAATAAAACAGGTTCTTTGTCCAAAGTAAAGGGGCCTGACCTACTTAATGTAGGCCTCAACAGAGCAAAAGTTGTAGCAATAGAGAATTCTCTTTGCTTGACAATGAGTTGTACATTGGCCTTTTTCTGCCTTTGAAGTTGAGACTAAGACTAGAAATTACAGAATTAGAATAAAAGATCCAAGAACTTTGTATGGAGGCTGAAATGCAATCTTTGGCTTCTTTGGTCCTCCAGGAGACTTACTGATTGGTTTAAGGTAGATGCTGGGACTTAGTCTTCTTAATTCTGTGAGTGAGTTCTTAAGAGTAAACCAATTTCACCCCCTCCCTACCCCCTCTCTCTCCATCCTTCCCTAACAGACTTAAAATGTTTGTGGAAAAAAATAAATGTTCTGTTCTCAGAAAAGAAGTGAACAGGAGGAAGAGAGGAAAGAGGAGAGAGAGAGAAAGAGAGAGAGAGAGAGATTCTAAGATCCTATTGATTGTGTCTTTTTAGAGTATTTCAATTTAGTGATATAAATAGTTCAAGAGAAACAGAATTTGGAGAAAGACTTTTTTACTTTTCAACTTATTTCTGACAACTCTTTAGCTTGACTTTAACCGATTAGGTTTGAAGAGGCTAGTGACTCTGTCTCTAATAGCAATGGGCACTGATATGTATCCATAGGATGATGCTGCAGTAGAGGTATACTAGGTCTTCATTGAATACTCCTAATTTTGTAACAAGCAAAAAGTTGAGTGAACACTTTGCTCTGACAGACTGTATGAGCCTCCAAGTATATTTTAGTTCACTGATTAAGGATCCAGTGTGTGATATATTGATATGCTGTGTCTAAGGTTAGAGATAAATTGTTGCATCATGCTAATCCTATGACAGAAACACCTATAACACTTGTCTGCTCTACTATGCCATTCAACAAATCCAAAGCTGCTAATTTAGAGATAATTCAGGTCTGGAGAAGGGTCTACAATTTGTACAGCATGCTGTGTATCTTCCTTTGTTTATCAGGCAACTTGACCTGGTGGATCCAATGGGACTGAAGTTATTACTGGCTGATGACAAATTGGATACTTTTAATGTTTTACCCCACATATATTATATTTCTTAGACAATCACTGTCATTTTAAAAAACATACTTTGGTCTACTAATTAAACCTTGCTAGAGGAATCAAGTTGCTTGGCCTGATTTTCCATGATCTGATTACTGTATGAACTAGCCAGCACCACATAAATCTGTGTACATAAAAGTACTCTATCATCTAGAAAATGGTTCCTACCTGACAAAGTGCATGCAAGCGCTTAAGGCATAAGCCTATTTCATAGATAAAGACCCCCACATACCTATTGTTCTCACTCCTGCTTGACTACTACCACCTCTTGGAATTTCTCTATGCTTCACTTACAGAAATAAAACTTGGGTATGAACCTGAGAGGACTGATAACTGAGTTTGATGGAGTGTATGATGTAAAATCACCAAATAATAAATAAAATGTTTAAGATTACACCTCTAAAAAAAAAGAAATAAAACTTAATGCTGCTAACACAGGGTTCTTCACAATACCTAGGCTTCATCTTATAATAGCAGCATAGAGTCTTTATAAATCATCTCTAACATCAACAATGTTAAACATTCCCCAAAGGTTGAACTTTGAGCACTTGATGATATGCTATGTGTAAAATGGAAGGTGACCATGTAAGTAGACATGCCACCTCATAGGCCTTGAACATTGTTCTGATACAAGGATTTTAGTCTTGGGGTACTGTAATAGAAAACCTGAGACTTATAATGAATAGAACATTTTTTCCTCAGTTTTAAAAGCTGAGTTCAAGGGTCTATAACATAAAGCAAATGTGATTTTTAAAATCTCTGTATAGGTTATATAATCAACAGGGCTATATTTGAATTGGTTAATTTTATGAACTAAATTGACTGGGTTATAGAATATGAAGTAGTAGGTTAAATACTATTTTTGTGTCTTAAGAAGAATTTGAGTCAGATTGATATTTGAATTAGCAAAGTGTATAAAGTAACTTGTTTTCCCTCATACTGGTGGCAGGTGAAGTTTACATTTATTAGAACAAAGTAAAAGTGCCCCAATAATTTTAAACTACTTGGCTTTCTAGCTCACAAATGTCCCATCTCCTGCCCTTAATCATAAAGGGATTGATTCATTTGAAGTTCCTGAGTCTTCAGCTAATCTTTGTAGATCTTGGGCATTGTCAGCAACCATAATCATTTCAACTAGTTCCTTATGATAAATCCTTTTGTCTATTTCTGCTCTCTGATGTATCCAGACCAATGTAATAGAGAAATAAACAATAAAACAAAATAATACCATTACATTTTTTATTATATGTCCTAACTAGGGAAGATGACTCAATATCTTAAGCCATATAAATATATATATGTATATATGAACATATATATTTAATCTTATGATGAGATATTTACAGACATGCAAAATATCAAGGTAATTACAATCAACATATCTTTGTTTTGTTCTAACTCTGAATCAGGAGGTAATGTTAATGCATATGGCTTTCATTTTAGCTTTAGTAGCTCCTTTCTAAAAAATGAAGTAGATAGTTTGTTAAAATTTCATCACAAATTCTGAAGCTAATATGTGAATGAAAAAACCTTTAGTTTTATTGTTAATGTTCTCAGCTATAATATTCATTTACCTGGAAAAAATTAACCTAGGAAAAAATAAGTTATTTAATAACATGAAAATTTCAAAATAAGACAATTAAATTATAATTTTATTAATATTGTCAAAAGATTTTATATGTGCCCTTAATTACATGCTTTGGAGGTGTTAAATGTGTCATATGAGTATATAGTGATCCTAAAGAATTATGCAACACTTATCCACAACAGAATTGTTGCTGCAGCATTTTATTTATTGCGCAATCTATATTGTTTACTTGGTAAGACACTAGAAAAACCTTTTGCTGAGACTTTGTTATAGCTCGATCTTTGACTTCGCAATTTAAAGTGCTGTTCACTGAGATTCAAGAGGTTTCTTAAGGAACAAAATTGCTCTAGACATTGCCTATAAACTTTGAAATATACTGAGCTTCATTTCACCTAAGACCTTTACGTTCCCAGTAGCTGTTAAGCCTTACCACTTGATAAAGAAAATACATTTGAGGATGGCATCGTTAAAGCTTTCTTTACTTTGTCTTGGAGTGGTTTGGTCCTGTTCCAAGAATTATTGATTATCTTTCCTTCTCTATATCCTCTGTGTCCTCCCAGAGAAAGAGGTAGTGGTACACCTCTTGAAAATCAGGTTCCTCACAGAAATTGTTCTGATAATAGATGTACAATGTGTGGTCATGTTAAATTGAAATGATTTTTACTTAATAACCATAGCCTTATGTTACTTACTTTATTTTATTCTTCAAATAATTGTAGATACAAAAATTTTATGAGAACAAATTAATTAAGAGTAATATCATAATGGTGATTTATAGCATCTATTTATTCTCTCTTTGCAGCATGTTCGTGATTGCTGTAAATGCAATTTATGGGTAATTGAGGACTTGCAGATCTTCTTCTTACTCAAGCATCAATAATCTTGATTTTAGAATGTTGGTACTTTCAGCATATATGAAGTACCAATTTTCTATGAAAGTTTTAAACTTCAGGCTTGCTAGGGACTTACATGAACATTCAGTCTCCCTTAGCATGAGTTTCTAAGGACACACATGACTGAAATTTTTGAAAATATTTTTCTGAAACTTCAATGACTTACTTGGTATGATTTACCCAAACATTCATCCCTTATTTTTTGGTATGACTAGCTTTTCTGCCATCAAAGTAGGGGGAAGTTAGAAATATATACTTTGGGATGACATCAGATGTACAGATGAACTTCATAGTCATCTCCCTGCATTGCTAAGTTGTTCCCAGTTCTTACCATATAGAAATGCCTATCACAATCTACCACAATATCTACCATCTCCTTCTTTACCAACTCATCACCATTGTGAAAAAAAAAAAAAAACTGGTGCATAGTTTATTTTGCCATGTAAATGTGTCCTAAGCTGTGTAGTACTAAAAGTATGTTAGAATAAAAAGAACTGAGAATAATTCTTAAGGATAATAAGGATGGATCTAAAACTCATCCCTCAAAACTTTTGCCAACAATCATATAGATGCAGTGACACATGGAGGGTTGAGTTACTACAAATATTAAATAATACATATATATACATATATATATATTTGTATGTAGGTGAAGTTTTGTTTGTGAAATAAAATAATCTGATTATGTACAACAGAAAATGAATAACATAATTTTGTTTAGAAATTTATAATTTTCTTCTGTACATATGAAAGTGAAAGAAAATATTTGAGCATCGTAATGATTAATGTGATTTTGTATGCTTTTTGTTAGTTGTATTTACTTGATATTAGTTGTTCACTAAAGCAGTATGATTGATCATCAACATCCTATGAATAGATATGTAAAACTGAATATATATATACATATGAATTTACATTTTTATTCTATTGAAAATAAATTCTTGCTGAATGGCATTGGTGCACTCCTTTAATCCCAATTCTCAGGAGGCATAGACAGGTGGAACTCTGTTAGTCTGTGGCCAGCCTGGTCTATCCAGCATGTCCTAGAAAATCCAAGGTTACACAAACCCATCTTGAAAAAATAAACAACTTTAAGCTAAAAGCACTTAAAAGGGACCAAGATGGACATTACTTATTCATCACAGGACCAGGACAAGAGGAGATTTCAATCCTGAATATTTATGCCCCTAATATAAGGACACCTACCTATGTAAAAGAAACAGTACTAAGGCTCAAATTCGAATCAGTTCTCACAGCCTAATAGTAGGAGACTTCAATACCCCACTTTCACCCTTGGATAGGTCAACCAGAGAGAGACTCAACAGAGAATTAAGGAGTCCAACAGAGGTTATGATGCAAATGGATTTAATTGATATTTACAGAAGCTTCCACCCAAATGCAAAGGAATATATGTATTTCTCAGCTCTTCGTGGAACTTTCTCCAAAATTGACCACATATTTGGTCATAAAGCAAATACGAATAAATACAAAAATTGGAAATAATCCCTTGTATCATATCAGCCACCAGGGCATAAAGTTAGAGTTCAACAATATCAAAAATCACAGAAAGCCTACCAACTCATGGAAATTAAACATCACTCAGCTGAACCACCTCTGAGTCAAGGAAGATATTATGAAAGAAAACAAAGTATTCATACAATTCAATGAAAATGAATCCACAACATACCCAAACTCATGGGACACAATGAAAGCAGTCTTAAGTGGAAAAGTCATAGCACTAGATGCCTATATGAAAAACCTAGAGAAATCCCATACTAAAGAACTAACAGCTCAGCTGAAAGCCTTAGAACAATTAGAAGCAAACTCACCTAGAAGGAGTAGACGGCAGAAAATAATCAAACTTAGAGCTGAAATGAATACAATTGAAACAAAAAGAACAATACAAAGAATCAATGAATCAAAGAGTTGGTTCTTTGAGAAAGTAAACAAATAGATAAACCCTTATCCAAACTATTCAAAAAGCAGAGAGAGTGTGTCCCAATCAACAAAATCAGAAATGAAAAGGGGGACATAAAAACAGACCCCCAAAAAATCCAGAGAATTATCAGGTCATACTTTGAAAATCTATATTCCATAAAAATGGAAAACCTAGAAGAAATGGACAGCTTTTTGGACAGGTATCATTTACCAAAATTAAATGAAGACCAGATTAATTACCTAAACATACCTAAAATCCTAAAGGAAATTGAAACGATATCAGTGCAGAATTCTACCAGACATTCAAAGAAGAATTACTACCTTTACTCCTCAAACTATTTCACACAATAGAAACTGAAGAATATTGCCAAACTCTTTTTATGAGGCCACAATGACCCCAATACCCCAGTCACTGAAAGACAAACAAAGATGGAGAACAACAGACCAATTTCTCTCATGAATATTGATGCTAAAATTCTCAACAAAATTTTGGCAAGCCATATACAACAATATATAAAAAAAATATCATCCACCACAACCAAGTAGGCTTCATCCTTGAAATGCAGGGTTGGTTCAACATACGAAAAGCCGTAAGTGTCATCCATCATATAAACAAACTGATCAAATGATCATATCACATTTTGCCTTTGACAAAATCCCTGGAGGTATCACGAATACAGGGAAATATCTAAATATAATAAAGGCGATTTACAAGAAGCCAACAGCCAACATCAAACTTAATGGGGAAAAACTCAGAGCAATCCCACTAAAATCAGGAACTAGACAAGGATGTCCTCTCTCCCCTTATCTATTCAATATATTTTTCGAAGTTTTAGCTAAAGCAATAAGAGAAGGAAAGGAGATTAAGGGGATACGAATTGGGAAAGAAGAAGTGAAACTATCTCTATTTGCAGATGATATGATTGTATACATACGTGACCTACAGAATTCTACCAGGAATTCCTACAGCTGATAAACACCTTCAGCAATGTAGCAGGATACAAGATTAACTGAAAGAAATCAGTAGTCCTCCTATACACTAAAGATAAAAGGATTGAAAAAGAAATAAAGAATACATCACCCTTTATAATAGCTGCAAATACTGTTAAATACCTTGGAGTAACTATAGCCAAAAAAGTAACAGATCTATTTGACAAAAATTTTAAATCACTGAAAGAAGAAATTGAAGAGGATATCAGAAAATGAAAAGCTCTCCCATGTTCCAGGATAGGTAGGATTAACTTAGTAAAAATGGCAATTCTTCCAAAAGCAATCTACAGGTTTAATGCACTTCCCATCAAAATCCCAACACAATATTTTTTGGACCTTGAAAGAACAATATTCAATTTCATTTGGAATGACAGGAAAGCCACGATTGCCAAAACTATTTTGCTCAACTAAAGACCTTCAGGAGGCATCACCATCCCTGACTTCAAGTTATACTATGGAGCTACAGTAATAAAATCAGCCTGGTACTGTCATAAAAACAGACTTGTGGATCAATGGAATAGAATTGAGGTTTCAGGCATTAACCCAAAAACCTATGAATATCTGATGTTCGACAAAGGGCCCCAAACTATTCAATGGAAAAAAAGATAGTATATTTAATAAATGGTGTTGGCATAGCTGTATAGAAAAATGCAAATAGATCCAATCCTGTCACCCTGCACAAAACTCAAATCCAAGTGGATCAAAGACCTCAACATAAACCCAGATACTCTGAACTTGAATAGAAAAGAAAGTGCGAAATTTCCTCCAACTAATTGGCACAGGCGACCACTTCCTGAATATAACAACAGTGGCACAGACACTAATAACAATAATCAATTAATGGGACCTCATGAAACTGAGAAGCTATATAAAGCCAAGGACACTGTCAATAAGACAAAACAACAGCCTACAGAATGGGAAAAGATTTTTACCAACCCTACAAGTGACAGAGGATTTATCTCTGAAATATATAAAGAATTCAAGAATCTAGAGCCCAAAACCTTAGATAACCTAATCAAAAAATGGGGTTCAGATCTAAAAAGGGAATTCTCAGCAGAAGAATTACGAATGGCTGAAAGGCAAGTGAAAAAATGCTAAGCTTCTTTAGCCATCAGAGCAATGCAAATCAAAACAACTTTGAGATGCCACCTGACACCTGTCAGATTGACTAAGATAAAAGTCACAGATGACAGCCTAATGCTGGAGAGGGTGCTGAGCAAGGGCAACACTCATCCATTGCTGGTGGGAATGTAAGCTTGTTCAGCCACTCTAGAATGCAGTATGACGGTTTCTCAGAAAACTGGGAATCAATCTCCCCAAGGATCCAGCAATACCACTTCTGGGTTTATAACCTAAAAAAGCACATTCACACTCCAAAGACATTAGCTCAACTATGTACATAGCAGCATTATTCATAATAGCAAGAACTTGGAAGCACCTAAATACCCCTCAACTGAAGAATGGATTAACAAACTGTGGTACATCTACACAATGGAGTACTACTCAGCAGTTAAAAAAAATGATATCATAAAATTTGTAGGCAAATGGATGGATTTGGAGAATATCCTCCAGAGCGAGGTATCACAAACCCAGAAAGATAAGCAGGGGATGTACTCACTCATTTGTGGACTCTAAACAAAAAAGCAAAAAGCAAAGCATGTCCAAGCTGCAAACCTCAACCACTTGGGATCTGATATACCTTTGATCTCACTCCCTCTAGAGGAACACCTGACTCACTCTTGATGAGGAAATTGGATCTGCCAGGAGTGGATGTTGAACTAAGCCATATTGTAACATTGTGACCTTCGGACTTCCTGCCCTTGCTGGGGAGGAGATGGGAAGATGTGGAGAAAAGAGTGTGGTTGGAGGGGGTGGGAGGGTGACGGGACCTTGACCAAGGATATACAGGGATAGAAAATGTGAGTTTATTCATAATAATAAAAAGATGCAAAAAAGAAAATTAGCATAAAGCATAAAAAAGAAAGAATAAACAACAATAACAAAAATAACCTTTTTTTTACACAATATACCCTTCCTCTCCTCCCATCTGGGTCTACTCCTTTTCTGTAGAAAAGAACTGGCGTCTAAGAGGTAACAAACAAATACTACAAAATAAAATATAATAAGATGTAGCAAAAACTATTATAGCAAATTTAGACACAGAAACCCAGGCATAGTGAATGAGTCCCAAGTGCAGATACATGAGTCAGAGACCCACTGCTTCTCACAGTTAGGAATCCCATAAAAATACTGATCTAATAGCTATAATATGTACACAGAGGATCTGATACAGTCCCATGTAGGTCAAGTGCTTGCTTCTTCAGTCTCTGTGAGCTCATATATGCCTTGCTCAGTTGATTTAGCGGGCCTTTTTTCCTGATGTCCTGTATTCCTCGCTCTTACAGTTTCTGCCTCTTCTTCTGCAAGATTCTGTGAGCTCTGTGAGGAGGAATATGGAGGAGATCTCAAATCCAGACTCACTCTCTCTCTCTCTCTCTCTCTCTCTCTCTCTCTCGCTCTCTCGCTCTCCTTGTCTTCCTGTGGGTCTCTGTGTCTCCTCCATCTATTGCTGGAAGAAGCCCCTCTGATGATGACTGAAGAAAGCACTAATCTGGGAGTATATCCGAGTATCATTAGGAATCATTATTTTGATTGATTGATTGCTTTAGACCAACAGTGTTTGGTTTTATTCTAGGTCTCTAGATTGTCTAGTATCTAGTTCTTGGTTACCCTAACAGTATCCAGTGTGAGTTCATCCTCATGGATTGTGTCTCAGACCATATCAGACACAGGTTGGCTACTTCCATAAGTTCTGTGCCACCATTGCTCTAGCATATTACATAGGCAGGACAGATTGTCAGTCAAAGATTTTATAATTGGTTTTATTGCAGTGTTTCATTCTTGGTAACCTGCAGAGGACCTTCCAGGACCAATGAGACTAGACCTTATGGTGAGGGAACCATGTAGGACCAGCTCGCTTGACATTTATTTATTTATTTATCTATCTATTTATTTATTTATTTATTTGCCTTGGGGTTTGCCTGGAACTGGAACTACAGACAGTTGTTAGCTGCCATGTGGGTGCTGGGAATCGACCCGGGTCCTCTGGAAGAGCAGATAGTGCTCTTAACCGCTGAGCCATCTCTCCAGTCCCCAGCTCACTTGACTTTTTTACCATCCTTGAGAGTGAGTTCTGTGTGTGTGTGTGTGTGTGTGTGTGTGTGTGTGTGTGTGTGTGTTTTGTCCTCAGCAATGGGATCCTGAGCTCCGTTTGGAAATAGTAACTTTTTGTCCCTTTGTCTTAGGAACAATCTGAAATGTTTGAGTATTTCTATAGGACCACATTTTGCCAAAACCTCAGCTGAATGTATTCTAGTCCCACCACTGGAAGCACCATCTGACTATAAGAGATGGTCAATTGAGACTCTTATTTATATTTCTAGGAATTCTTATTAGTATCATCTACATAGTCACCAGGAAATTTCTACTGCTCTAGAATGTCTAAATGTTCCCTGTCATTACAGTCATTGCTTCTTTGTATTTTCACCCTTCACCCTATATACCCTATCATCTGCTACTCCGCTCTCCTGTCCCCCTGATCCCGACTCATCTACCAGTCCACAAGCAAGATTTATTCTATTTCCTCTTCTAGAGAGATGCCTGAAATCCTACTAGGCTCCTCCTCTTCACCTTACTGCTCTGGGTCTATGGACTGTAGCTTGGTTATTGTTTTCTTAACAGCTAATGTCCCCTTATAAGCAAATACATACAATATTTACATTTCTGGGTCTGTTTTACCTTAATCAGGATTTTTTTCTCTACTTCCATCCATTTTCTTGCAAATTTTATGATGTCATATTTTTAACAGTAGAGTAATACTCCATTATGTAAATGTGGCAAAATTTCTTTATCCAGTCTTCTGTTAAGTGCATCTGCTTTTATATTTAGGACATGATCAATTTAGACTTGAGTTTTATTCAGGGTTATGAATATTGATCTATTTGTATTCTTCTACATGTAGACATCCATTGTGAACAATACCATTTGTTGAAGATGCTTTTTTCTCCATTGTATATTTCCAGTTTCCTTTTTAAGAATCATGTGCCCATAGATGTGTGCATTTATTTTTGGGTCTTTGATTTGATTTCATTAATTAACTTGTTCATATTTATGCCAGTACTATGTGGTTTTATTACAGTAGCTCTTATTACAACTTGAAGTCAGGGATAGGAACACCTCTGAAAGATTTTTATTATGCAAGAATATTTTAGTTATCCTGAATCTTTTCTGTTTTTTGATACAAAATGCTATTCTTTTAAGGTTTATAAAAAATTGTGTTGAAAAATTGATAATGTATTGAATATATAGTTTGATTTTAATAAGATGATCATTTTAATTATGTTAATTTTCAGATCCATAAACATCTTTCAATATATTTTTAAATTTCTTTATTTAAACTCTTAAAGTTATTGTCATGCAGGTCTTTCACTTGCCTGCTTAGAGTTACCCCAAGATACGTTTTATTATTTGTGGCAATTGTAAAGAGTGCTATATCCCTGATTTCTTTCCTAAATCAATTTTTTATATGTGAAGGTTACTGATGTTCTGAATCTTGTATTTAGCTATTTGACTAAAAGTTTCATCAGCTGTAGGAGTTCCTTAACAGACTTTGGGGACACATATGTATAATACCATATTATCTGGCACTGACTTCTTCCTTTCCAATTTGTAGCCCCTCATTCTTCTTTGTTGTCTTATTGCTCTAGCTAGAACTTTAATTACTACATTGAGTGGACATTAAAAGAATAGATGCCATAGTCTTGGTCCTGATTTTAGTGGAATTGCTTTGAGTTTCTCTCCATTTAATTTGATATTGGCTATCAGCTTGCTGTAAATTGCCTTTATCTTGCTTAGGTATGTCCCTCTATTCCTAATCTCTTCAGCATTTTTATCATAAGGGGTGTTGGTGTTGTGAAAGACCCTTTCAGCATCTAACTAGATGTTCCTGTGATTTTTTTCTTTCAGTTTTTTATATAGTAGGTTACATTTAATAATTTTTTAAAATATAATGAACCATCCTGATATTTCTGCAATAAAGCCTACTTGATAGTTTTGGTTAATATTTTGAATGTGTTCTAGGATTTGGTTTGCCAGTGTTCTAATAAACATTTTTGTATCTATGTTCATAAGGGAAATTGATCTGTAATTCTCTTTATATTTCTGGTTTGAATATTATGATGGATGTCCTCATAAAATGAATTTGGTAATGTTTCTATTTTGGAGTATAATTTTAGGAGTATTGGTTTTATCTCTTCTTTAAAACCATGGTAAAATTCTACACCAAAATCATCTGTACCTGGACTTTTAATGTTTGGGAGACATTTAATGACACCTTTATATTTATGAGTTTGTTAATTTGGATATTTTCCCTTTCCCATTAAGTTAGTTTTTTAGATAATGGTTGTCTATCTCACTCATTTTCTCAAGGAAATAACTTGTCTCATTGATGTATTTTATTGTTCTCTTTGTTTCTATTTTACCGATTTCAGCTTTCAGTATGATTATTTCTTGCCATCTACTCTTCATGGCTGTGATTACCTTTTATTCTAGATCTTGTATTGTAAAGTTCCTAATACGAGATCTGTCCAATTTTTATGTGTTATGAACTATTCCATTAGAACCACTATAATTGTATCAAACAAGATTGGATATGTTTTTTATATTTTTGATTAAATTCTTTAAAGTCTTTAATTTATTACTTTATTTCTGTTTTGATCAATTTCTTCTTTAATAGAGAGTTATTCAGTTCCCATCAGTTTGTAAGCTTTCTGATGTTTTTGTTGTTATTGAAATATAGTTTTAATCCATGGTAGTATAAAAGAATGAAAGGAATTATTCCAATTTTCTTGTATCTATTGAGGTATGCTTTGTGTCAGAATATATCATAATTGGGAGGAAGTTCCATTAGATTCATAGTAGAATGCTTATTTTTTTGTGTTTGAGTGAAATATTCTGTAAATCTGTTTGGTTAATTTGTTTTATAACATTTGTTAGTTACAGTATTTCTTAATTTAGTTTGTGTCTGGATGACCTATTTATTGGTGAGAGTAAGGTATTAAAGTCTCTCACTGTCAGAGTATAAGGGTCAATATGTGATTCAAGCATTAGAGCCACTGTGTTTGGGGCACAGTTATTAAGAACTAAAATATTGACCCTTTCCCTAGGTTCAATAAAAGGAACCTATAGCTTTGACAGCTTTATTGGAGACCACAGTGGTTCTAGGGACCCCAGGAAAACAAAACACCATACACTGCCCACAATACTCTTTTAAGCCTTCCCAACAACTACAGACTACACAATGTTGGAATAAGACTTCCACATTACCAGAGGCCAAGTTGGATGTACGGATGCCAGGTAAGATACCTCCCACTACCTGTTAGTAATGTCTAAAGCTCACAAGCATGCCAACATTACATCCCCTTCATGGTCTTCACACCAGGGACCACAGCCCTGGCACCTTTGCTAGAAGCCAAAGTGATCCTAGAGACACCAGGGAAGACATCACCTACTACCCACTAAACCTCTTTAATCCTATCCATCAACCATAACTGCAACCTCACCCTCTACCTCCATATCTTGGTCTACTACTTTGGAAGAAATCTTGGGCCTTAATAAAGGCCAGGCAGGATCTAGGAACCCCAGGTAAGATACTGGCAGTTAACACGTCATAAAACTTTCCCAACTCCCCAGACTGGACCCACCTTTGTGTTCCATGTTCTGACCCACTAATGTGGAAGAAGTCTTTGACATTAGCAGACTCCAGACCAGATCTAGGAATCATAGACTATACCCCTTCCCCTGAACTCTATATTTGGTCTATAGCTTTTGAAGATGATTTCAGCTTTACCAGAGACCAGAAGACCAGAGAGGCAAGAAAAACCAAGAAACAAAACATCAACCCAAGAAAAATAAACTCAGGAATCAATATGTAGACCTATTATTTTCCTAAATCTAGATGCCTAAATGCCAGTGTAAGAACACAATCAATAACAGAAGAGGCAATATGACACTACCAGAGTCAAGCTATCCTATAACAGAAAGAGTTGAATAATCCAACACACACAGCTGAATCATCACAAATGACCTTAAAATAACCTCATGAAGATGACGAAGTCCTTAAAGAAAGTGTAAGAAAAATCATTTTATTTTTAATTATTTCTTTTTTTACAAAATTTTTTTTAGTTTTATAAAATTTTCTTTTTTTGATTTTTTATTATGAATAAAGTCATGTTTTAGGAAAAAAATTGGAAGAAATCAACACATCCCTCAAGTAAAAGCCAGGGAAAATCAAATAAAGGAAACTGTATAAGACCTAACAAATAAAAATAAAAGCATTAAAGAAAACACAAAGGGAGGGAATCCTAGAAATAGAAAATCTGGGAAAACTAACAGGAAGTACAAATGCAAGCATCATCAACAGAATACAAGAGATGGAAGAGAAAATCTCTGGCAATGAAGAAATAACATAGGAGACAGATTGATCAGTCAAAGAAAATGTTAAATCTAAAATTTTCTAGCACAAGTACTGAGTAATTCTGAAAAAGTATCAAAAGACTAAACAAGAAGATGGAGGAAAAACACACAAACAAACAAACAAACAAAAAACATGTCCTAAATTCAGAGTATATATTTAACAAAATCACAGAAGAAAAATTTTCCAGCCTAAAGAACATGCCTATAAAGGTACAAGAAGCTTACATAATGCCAAATAGATGGATCTGAAAAGAAAATACCCTCTCCACACAATATTCAAACACTAAACACACAGAACAAACGTAAAAGCAGCAAGGAAGAAAGGTCATATAACATATACAGGAAGTTCTATTAGAATCACACCCTGGGGCTGGAGAGATGGCTCAGGAGTTAGGAGTACTGGCTGCTCTCCCAGAAAACCTGGATTCAATTCCCAGCACTCACATGGCAGCTCACAACTGATTAAATGTGTGGGTCTCCACTCCCTGACTGCATGACTAATTCTACAGATGGCTCTGCCCTCTGATCTTCAAGAAAACTTTATTAGATACACACTAAATCACCTCAGCTCAAAAATTAAAAATTTAAATGACCAGGGAGATGGTTCAGTTGGTAAATTATCACACTACTCTGAGGATTATGAGCTTGGAACTAGGGAGGTCAAGGCAGGGACTTGATGCTTATCAAGTGTAACTGAATCAGTGAACTCTGGGTTAAGTAGTTGACCTGTTCTAAAAAAAAATCTGAATGGTGAGATGGTTCAGAAATTTAGAGAGTTTGTTGATCTGGCAGAAGACTGGAGTTTTGAAGTGAGATCCACCTGTCATTACACATTCAGAATATCTGATGGCCTCCTCTGACCTTATTGGAGCCCACATATATCTACACATACACAAATGGAAAACACATAGAGAGAAATTAAATATTATTTAAAAACAAAGAAGAAATTGTTGGAGAAAAACACTTGATTTACAACATCCAACCTCAACATACATATGTACTTTTGTCTACACACACACACACACACATTTACAAAAGCCTGAGAATGGTGAGTTGAATATGTACAACACTAATTTTAGGTTTTTTTGTTTTTGTAACTAGAATATAAATATTCATTAGTATAGTAGCCAAGATCTCATGAAGGCTTTAAACCATTTGATTTGGGGATCAAAGGGTAAAATATTTTTTAAAAATGTGAATGTCAACTTGCAAAGAGAGGAACACTATTAGACCTTGGTTATCTCACCTTCAGGCTCATTTAGAATCATGGCCTTACTATTGCCTTTCTTAGTTAAGTTCATGATTTGTCTTGGAATTTCTACAGTGGCATACCAAGATGATTTCAATGTTGAGCATGGCCTTTCTTGACTCCATTTTTTAAATATAATCCAATGGCTTTTGATTTTGATTAAACAAATCCCATTGCTGCAAACATTAAGTTTAGCTGTCAGGATCTTAGATCATCTTCAGAATTCTCTTCCTAACATCACAGGTTGAACTTCCTGTCGCTACCGCTTTCTTATTATTAATCTTTTCATTTGCTACCTTAATGCAGGATAGATTCATCTTTGTTGGTTAATACCTGATTTGGTATTCCCTAAGACAAAATATGGCTCATTTGACCATCATTTTTGTGTGTTACACATAATACTAGATATCTGATCTCCATTATTTTCTCTTTTTGATAAATATTGTTACTTTTGAATGGGAAGGTAGAGTACCTATGATTCTAAATGAGTCTGTGTTATTTGAGTGAGTATGCAAATCAGTTTTCACTACTGATTTGATATTAGTTATAAAGACTGGTGTTCTTATTCACTTATAAACTAAATTTTTAACATAGTCTGTTTTGAGGATTTTATTTCTACTTATTAAATTATAGAACACAGATATTAAATAGTAAGATTATAGGTGAAAGAAATTTATTGTTTTTTATTTTATTGAAATTATAGAAATGCTCATTTATCACTTTCCAATGTGGGACTTTTAAAGTAAACTCTGTCCTAGGGGAAAACATGAAGTTATCAATGTATACTCACTAATAAATATAAATATGCAGATTAACAAATAGAAGTTCAGAATTTGATTAATAAAGTATTTATATTTAAAGAATGGGGAATAAAAACTTCAAGACAGCAAAAACTAGTGATTACAAAAATTATTAAGAAAAATATTCCTTAATTTTTTATTTAATGAAAGAATATCATAAGGAAAATTATTAAGGAAAATTCCCTAATTTTTTATTTAGGGAAAGAATGTCAGTATGGAATTACATTTTCTCAAGAGCCAGTTATACTAAATTACAGAAATATTTGCCTTCCACCTCCAACAAGTTTTAAGAGATACAGTTAAATAAAGAACAACCATCAATTTTTTATTCTTTAAAACATATACAGAATATGAGCACACAAATTACTGTTATTCATTGTTGGGAAGATTTAAAAACGAGAGTTTGCAAAGACTAACATTAGAGTCTTATTATCCAACAAGTGATATGATTTCTATTTTGCATATTTTAACTAGTGTTTATTGGTTTATTTCATCGTTAGTTTATTTTTTTCTATTGCTACATCATTTAGTAGGGGTTCTGTTGATTGAAATGTTTGCTGTAGTTTGACATACTTCTAACATCTGAAATATAAGGATAGGCCAATATTGTAGTGGCTTGAAGATCTGCTTTAATTCCAGTGTTACCCATAGTTGGGGGCATTCCTATAATCATTCTGTGTTTTGCAACATTTTCGAACAATTCAGTCATGAATTTTATCAGAATAGACAAGCATGAAATGAATTTTCTACCATAGTTTATGAACACCAACAGAGCCCAGACATTAGTAACAGCAGAAGATGCTGGTGATTGATGCTGAACTTGTCCTTTTTATTTAAGAAAACAAGTTCCTTCACCTGCTATTTTGGAAGTTCAAGGACTATGACTGTCTTAATTTGGGAGCAATGGCTTTTCTCTGCTTTAAACAGATGACTTTCTTATTGTCTTTTTTGTGATTTTAAACCATTTACCAAAGTTTTGTGATTACATTTGGCTATTGTGTCATTTATATTAATCTTAATAAAGATAATTATCTGCATTAATCAAGTAGTTAATATTGTTTAAGTCTAAATTAATTTTGATCTGATTGTCTAATATTTATAATTGGCTACTTAAAGAATTAATTTAAATAGCATTACATTATTAATTTTAGAATACTGAATTCTTTTCTAAAAGTCATCCACAGCAAGAAGATAAATACTTGTAAATATTTTTGATATGTTACACTTACAAATGTTTAAAGAATGTATTAGTGACCTACCTGTATACATTAATAACAAATAACTAGACTGTTAGATTTCATATTCTTAGAACTATGTTGCCACATTCACTCACAGTCATTAAATAATCATGACATTTCTTGATTCTAGGGGCTTTAACTCAAATTCTTGTGTAAAAAAACTACAAAGGAAATAATTTGCTTTTAATTTTAACTTTTGTGATTTTGAAGTTTTTAAAAAGCTCATACTTAAAATGTCTTTGAAGTTTTATTTATTTTTAATTATAAAATACAATCTTTTTTTTCCATGTATCCCTTTGCTCCCCCTCTCTTCCCGCTTCCAACCCTTCCTGGTCAGCCTTCAACTTCCCTCCTCTCCATACCCCCATCCCCTCCCCCAATAAGACAAGAAGTCCCAAAGTGGATCAGCTCAGCATCAACTGCAAGAAAGTTCAACTTCCTCATCCTAATATCAAGACAGGGCTGGTGTTTCTATGAAGAGAATGAACTCCGAAGTGCCAGTTCATACACAGAAACACAGTTTTATCCTTTCCCTTGATGCTGCACACACTGCCAATGTCAGTGAACAGTTGCCTATCCTTGAAGGGCCTAGTTCCTTGCCTGATGGTTCCCAGGTGGCTGTTCTTGATTCAGTGAGCTCCCTAGAGCTCCAGCCAGCCATCACTGTAAGAATTTTCCTCATAATCACTAACCCATAATCCCTTTTCATTCACTTATTGCTTTAGCTAAAATTTGAAGAACTATAATGAATAGATAAGGGGAGAGAAGATATCTTTGTCTAGTTCCTGATTTTAGTGGGATTGCTCTGATTTTTTTCTCCATTACATTTGATGTTGGCTGTTGGCTTCTTGTAAATTGCCTTTATTATATTTAGATATTTTCCCTGTATTCCTGATCTCTCCAGAGCTTTTATCATAAAGGAGTGTTGGATTTTGTCAAAGGCTTTTTCAGCATCTAAGGATATGCTCATGTGGTTTTTTTCCTTCAGTTTCTTTATATGATGGATGAAATTTATGGTTTTTCATATGTTGAACCATCCCTGCATTTCTGGGATGAAGCCTACTTGATCGTGGTGGATGATATTTTTTATATGTTGTTGTATATGGTTTGCCAGAATTTTGTTGAGAATTTTAGCATCAATATTCTTGAAGGAAATTGGTCTGAAATTCTCCTTCTTTGTTGCCTCCTTGAATGGCTTGAGTATTAGGGTAATTGTGGCCTCATAAAAAGAGTTTGGCAATATTCCTTCAGTTTCTACTGTGTGAGACAGTTTGGGGAGTATAGGTAGCAGCTTTTCTTTGAATGTGTGGTAGAATTCTGCACTGAAATCATCTGTTCCTGGGCTTTTTATTTTTGGGGAGGCTTTTAATAACAGCTTGAATTTCCTTTAGGGTTATAGGTCTGTTTAGGTATTTAACCTGATCTTGATTTAATTTTGGTAAATGGTACCTGTCCAAGAAGCTGTCCATTACATCTACATTTTCGGTTTTTGGGGAGTATAAATTTTTAAAGTATGACCTGATAATTCTCTGGATTTTCTGGGGATCTGTTGTTATGACCCCCTTTTCATTTCTCATTTTGCTAATTTGGATACTCTCTCTCTCTCTCTCTGCTTTTTGAATAGTTTGGATAAGAGTTTATCTATCTTCTTGAATTTCTCAAAAACCAACTCTTTAATTCATTGATTGTCAGTTTATTTTGTTGTTGTTGTTTCAATTGTATTGATTTCAGCTCTAAGTTTGATTATTTCCTGCCATTTACTCCTTCTAGGTGAGTTTGTTTTAAGGATTTCAGCTGAGCTATTAGTTCTCTAGTGTGGGATTTGTCTAGGTTTTTCATATAGGCATCTAGTGCTATGAATTTTCCTCTTAAGACTGCTTTCATTGTGTCCCACAAGTTTGGGTATGTTGTGGATTCATTTACATTAAATTCTAGGAAGACCTTGATTTCTTTCTAAATTACTTCCTTGACATAGAGGTGGTTCAGGTGAATGATGTTTAGTTTCCATGAGTTGGTAGGCTTTCTGTGATTTTTGATGTTGTTGAACCCTAACTTTAGGTCCTGGTGGTCGATATGATATGGTACAAGGGATTATTTTCATTTTTTTTGTATCTATTGATATTTGCTTTATGACCAATTATGTTGTCAATTTTAGAGAAATTTCCATGTGGTGCTGAGAAATATGTATATTCCTTTGCGTTTGGGTAGAAGCTTCTATAAATATCTATTAAATACATTTGTATCAGAACCTCTGTTAGATACCTTATTTCTCTGTTGATTCTCTGTCTTGTTGAGTTATTCAAGGGTGAAAGTCAGGTATTGAAGTTTCCCACTATTCGGGTATCAGAGATGAATGGGATACAATTTGTAAAAGAAGAAGTGAAACTATCTCTATTTGCAGATGATATGATTATATACATAAGTAATCCACAAAATTCTGCCAGGAAAATTCTAGATCTGATAAACACCTTCAGCAATGTAGCAGGATACAAGATTAACACAAAGAAATCGGTAGCCTTCCTATGTGCTAAACATAAAAGGGCTGAAAAGGAAATAAGGGAAACATCACATTTTATAATAGCTGCAAATATCATTAAATACCTTGGAGTAACTATAACCAAAAAAGTATCTGATCTATTTGACAAATATTTTAAATCACTGAAGAAAGAATTTGAAGAGGATATCAAAAAATGGAAAGATCTCCCATGTTCCTGGATAGGTAGGATCAACATAGTAAAAATGACAATTCTATAAAAAGCAATCTATTGATTCAGTGCACTTCCCATCAAAATCCCAACACAATATTTTACAGACCTTGAAAGAACAATACGCAATTTCATTTGGAATAATAAGAAAGCCAGAATTGCCAAAACAGTTTACTCAACAAAAGAACCTCAGGAGGCATCACCATCCCTTACTTCAAGTTATACTATAGACCTACAGTAATAAAAACACCCTGGTACTAGCATAAAAGAAGACTTGTGGATCATTGGAATTGAACTAAGGTTCTGGGCATTAACCCAAAAACCTATGAACACCTGATCTTTGACAAAGAGGCCCAAACTATGCAATGGAAAAAAGATAGTATCTTTAACAAATGGTGTTGGCATAGCTGGATGGTAGTATGTAGAAAACTGCAAAAGGATCCAAGCCTGTCACCCTGCACAAAACTCAAATTCAAGTGGATCAAAGACCTCAACATAAACTCAGCCACAATGAACCTTAGAAAAGAAAGTGGGAAATACCTTAAAATCAATTGGCACTGGTGACCACTTCCTAAATATAACATAGACACTAAGATCAACAATGAATAAGTGGAACCTCCTGAAACTGAGAAGCTTCTGTAAAGCCAAGGATATAGTCCATAAGACAAAATGACAGTCTACAGAAAGGGAAAAGATTTTCACCAATCCTACAAGTGATAGAGGACTGATCTCTAAAATATATAGAGAACTCAAGAAACTAGAGTCCAAAACCTTGAATAACCCAGTAAAAAAAATGAGGTTCAGTTCTAAAAAGGGAATTCTCAGCAGAAAAATTACAAATGGCTGAAAGGCAGTTGAAAAAGTGCTCATCATCTTTAGCCATCAGAGAAATGCAAATCAAAACAACTTTGACATACCACCTTACACCTGTCAGATTGGCTAAGATAAAAGACACAGAGGACAGCCTATGTTGGAGAGGTTGCTGAGCAAGGGCAACACTCCTCCATTGTTGGTAGGAAGGCAAACTTGTTCAGCCACTCTAGAATGCAGTATGGCGGTTTCCTAGAAAACTGGAAATCAATCTCCCTAAAGATTCAGCAATACTACTACTGAGCATATACCGTAAAGATGCACATTCACACACCAAAGGAATTAGCTCAACTATGTTCATAGCAGCATTATTCGTAATAGCTAGAACCTGGAAACAACCTAGATGCCCCTCAACTAAAGAATGGATTAACAAACTGTGTTACATCTACACAATGGAATACTACTCAGCAGTAAGAATAAATGATATCCTAAAATTTGCAGGCAAATGGATGGATTTGGAGAATATCCTCCTGACTGAGGTCTCATAAACCTAGAAAGATAAGCATGGGATATACTCACTCATTAGTGAACTTTAAACAAAAATCTAAGCATGTCCAAACTTCAAACCACAACCACTGTACAGCTTGGAATGTGAAACACCTTTTTACTGGCACCTTGGAGCCCATTCCATCCAGAGGAACACCTGCCAGAGGAGCACCTGACCCAGTCTTGATGTTGGGATGAGGAAACTGGATCTGCCGGGAGTGGATGGTGAACTAAGCCACCTTCGGACTGTGGGACCTTGAGACCTCTTGCCCTTGCTGGGGAGGAGATAAAGTGGTGGGGAGAAGAGATAGTGACTTGGAGGAGAGGGAGGCGGAGGGAGTCTGAACAAGGAGATTCGTGGATAAAAATATGACTTTATTCATAATTTAAAAAAAATCCCTAACTCTTTACTCATATAGGCTGTCCTCCCCCTGCTCTCAGCTAGACCAAGAACTCAGTCCAGTGCTCATCCATGCATTCCTGCCTCTACCTCTATTCATTGTTGGATGTAAGTATGTGATAGTACTTAGGGTGACTACTCATTGGATTATAGAAGAAGTCAAGTCTAGGCAATACCATCACAATTGGTTGGAATCCTAGCCAGAGACACCCTTTAAGTTCTTGTTTCCCTAGCATCCTATTTTTTTCCAACCACTCATTGGCTTCCTCTATTAAGATTTCCATCTTTTTGACAAAAAATTTTAATTATTTTCAAATTAGAATGCAACACTTTAAATCATGTATATCAAGAATGGTCATTCCAAGTTTATCATATATCTTTCTGTTGAAATACATATTAACCAACATATTTTTTCACATTTTCAGCAAATAAATTCAAATCCATTCATAATTTTGATGGTATATGTTAAAAGATCATAGTGAGGATGAGTAGATGAATCCCTACATGTAGTTAGTTAAGGTGCCTTAGACATTCTCCTTCTCCACACCTTTAATCCCAGTACTCCATAAGAGTTTAAAGTCAGTCTGTTGTGAAAATCGCAGGATAGCTAGGGCTACACAGAGAAACCTGTCTCAAACATAAATCAATAAACGAATAAATCAAAGTATCCCTTCTCATTCCTTTCATATTTTTTAAACATATGATGGGAAATGGGAATAACTTCTTTTTAGGCTATAGTGTGGCACAGGGAAAGTAAGAATGGAAAATGGGAACAGGGATTGCCAAACCATATTTTCTGAGCAGGACAGCCATTAGGATTTCAAACTCACAGCCAGTGATGCTACCTACTCTGGGCCTACAAAAGACAGGTCTGTTATCACTCAGTTATAGGTGGGGAAGAGATTCATGGGGCCTTACACCTACCCATCTGTGGAACTAGTGGCCTCTGAAAACTATTAGGAGAAGACAAAACATTAAGTTTATTTGTATATCCACTGATTTACATATGCAAAATAGGAGAGACTTATAGAATGCCAAAAACACTCAGATCCATTTTTGTCTTCAAGAAACTTATTTTTATTTAAGTATGGGCTAAAAATTAAGATGTGAAAAAACAGATAACACTACGGTATGTCTATGAGCAAAACTGATTAAAAAAATTGAGGATACCAATTGCTAGCAAGAAGCAGAGACTCTGAAATTCTCATACACTATAAGCAAGTATAAAAAATAGTTCAGCTTCTTCAAATAAGTATACATTTACCACAAACATAGCAGTTGCATTGCTGATTACACACAAATGAAGAAAACAATGACTATTCAAAACTTATGGGTGATTATTCACTGTGTTTTTATTTGTAACAGGTAAATGATAAATAACCAAATATTCTTAGTGTGTAGATGTTTATTGTGTAACATACATAGTGGGCAATATTACTCAACAATTCAAAGTACTAGATTAATAATACATGAAAAATCTACAATGGCTTCATGGACAAGAATTGAAATTAAATAAAACCACTCCCAGACTCACACTGTGTGATTATATTCAATCAAGGTTCCAGAAATGATGAAATCAAGAAATAAATATGAAATTAAGGGAAGAAAAAGTGTTGGTCTGAGGACAAAGAAGAAGTGGAGGCAATCTTTCTGGTGAAGAACTCCTCATTCATGTAGTTACAAAATACTCCCAAGGGACATATTAGTTCTCACAGTCTCAAATACAAACATTAGGTAAAAATCCCAGTGAAGACCTTGAGCACGGAAACACTTTGTACCTGAGCATAAATGATTTCTAAGACAATATATACATACACCGAAATTTCAAACAAACAAAAAACAATAATCTAAAAAACAAAAAAAAACCAAATATTCTTAAGAAAGGACTATAAAAATAATTTATACTATAAATTATTTAAAACAAAATTTAATAATTCCAAATATGGTAAACAAGAATATGTGTATATATGTACAGATATGCATACCTATAAAGAGAGGCTGTAAAGGAGAGAGTATAATTTTTTTCAAGTCTCCTAACTGAGAGCAAGAATTATTATTACTACTAAACATTGTAACAAGCAATGCAATTTCAAGAATTTATCTCTATGCTCTTGTACACCAACACTAAGTATTTAAGAAAGTTGGTATAGTGTTTTATTGATAGATTTTATTCTGTTCATATAACACAAAGCACAATAATATGCAAATGATAATAAATATATAGTAGGAAAATATGTTAGGTTTATTCAAAATTTAAAATATGGTCAAGTACAAGTCATTTTGTATTATATAGCAGTTTGAAGAAATAGTTCTAACTTTACTGTAAAGTTATTCATAGGTATTTAACTGATTATTTTGAATAATCAATGAATGGGTCATGATTATAAATTCAGAATACATTCTGGAATTTATCTTGTGAGAGAGTAGTTTATGTTCATTTTATTCTGCTGAAATTTTACAGTACAGAGACAAATAAAATAACGTTCTCTTCCTAAGAACTTAGAAGTTCTGTACCCCACAGTCATCTTCCTCACTTGAAATAAAAACAGTTTCACCTTTTAGGTGAAATACAGTATTAGCAGTGACATTTTAAAGTTTTCAAGAAGTCTTACTGCTCTCAGTTCTAGAAACTGTCCTATCAAATCACTTTCTTCATAGTTCCCCAAGCTTTTGTCAGACATACTTGACATACCATGACATACTTATAATTTTTTTATACTCAAACTTAAGTTCTTTACATTTTAAAGAGCATAACTTCTTGGCATGCTTTCTGTATCTTAAATACATATTTTTTTGCAGTTGTGAACTTATAAATTGGCAACATGAATGAGTTACAGAGAAAATGATTAGAAGAAAAGATGAACCTATGAACCTTATTTTGATCTTAAAGTCAAAATGTTGCACAGATATATTGTGCATATCAGTGAATCGACTCTAAAGTTGGTGGGGGTGGTCAAATCCCAGAGCAGCCAAGATGAGAAAAAATTTCTACTTGATAGGTTTTCCACACAGAGAATTCTTTGATATGAGATTTATAGAACTCTACAATATCATACAATGTATAAAAGCAGAACTAAGAGAGGTAGACAATTAAAAAAAATGGTGTCTATAGATAGGCAAAAACAATTAATTCTTTTAAAGAACACCATAAAAAATCCTCATAATAAATATACATATAAATATCTTTATATATCTTTTATTTAGATTATACATTAATATATTCAAGAGACTTAATTGTTTTACATTCATTGCCATTTAGTATATTAGTCACCAATTAACACCAATATTAACTATAAAATTATAAATTGACTCTGCTGTGATGTTTTAAATATAGATATGGGATCATTATATGATAGTATATGTAATACTATTTAGTCTAAGAACTTACAATCATGTCTTAAGGATCAATTTACTGATTGCCAATCTTTAATATTAGAATCAATAAAATACCATTGTAGCATCTATGTGCAAAATAATTTACATTGTTGTGATACTTAATAAGACAAATAGGATTGGCCAGTGGGTACTAAGATTCACTTAGATAAAAGTAAAAAGTTAAAATGTGATGTTGGACAGGAGAATGGTTAGAGAAAGTAATCCCCTACTGAATTTGTATCTCACAAAGGCAAAAGAAAAATTGTAAAAATATGTCAAAATATCACAGGGAATCTCTATTAATAGATCACCCATTTGTATTTTTACATATTAGTTTATTGTAAATAATATTAAAATATAATAAACTATCTTAATCAATGTTCTATTGCTGTAAAGAGAGAGACATATGACCAAGACAATACTTATAAAAAAAATTATTTGAGGGCATGCTTACAGATTCAGAGGTTTAGTCCAATATCATCAGGGCAGAAGCATGATGGCAATAGGCATGGTGCTGGAGAAGTATCTGATGGGTACATCTTGATCTGCAGGCAGAAAGAAAGCTTAGGCCTGATGTGGGCTTTCAAAACTTGAATGCCCACTTCCAGGTAATACACTTCCTCAGCAAGTGCACACCTGTAACGACCTGTGCTACTTGGGTCAGTGACTCAGGCTCAAGCCTGCAGATTGAAAGGGACACAAACACACAGGTCATTCATTCAAGGATAATGCAATTTTATTGAGTCATCATCTCAGTTTAAATACGGTTTGTGAGGAAGCACAGTGGGAGTTCCCCAGGTGGCTGGAGATTACTGACTCTAGATAAAAAGCCCAACTTCCTGAACCATCCCCCACAGGCAGGAAAGCCAAAGCATACAGGGCAACGGAGACACAGGATATGCAACTAACTATCCACAGGCTATATCCTTCGAGGCTTAGAGTGCTGGAGAAGGTCACAACAGGGGCCTAAAGGCACCTACTCCAAATTCTCCTCTCTTACCCTTCTAATATCATCAAAGAGTTCCAATCCCTGGCATTGTTGAGCTTATTGGAAACATTCTTAATTCAAATCACCACATAACTAATATTTTAAAGTATTCTTTCAAATTAAGAGTAAGATTGAACAAAGTAAAAATGTGTCCCGATCAGCAGGATGAGAAAACGGGGACCCACGACCTAGAAGGAAGAAATGGAAGGGGCAATAGACAGGAAGAATGGCAACAAGACAAAATTCCGTTCAAACTGTGATTTCTTTTTATTTTTTTCAGGGGGCTTGTATAGTGAAGAGGATGGGAGGTTGGCAGGGCACAAGGTCACATAGGAAAGGATTGTGGAATCTCTTAAGGTTGTTTGCATAGATGTCCTGACAAGGAGATAAAGCAATTCCTTGCAGCCAGAGTATGTCACATAGTTTCTGATAAATGGCTGTCATTAAAGGAAACAGAGGCCCATAAGCATGGCTAATTTACAAACTGAAATGGCTAAGCTAATATGGCTTGGCTTTGGGAGGTGGGGGAGTGGAGACCTATAAACTTAAAATGACTAACTAAAAAATGGCTAAGCTAATACAATTATTCTAAAACCAATATAGGCTTTGGTTCCCATCAAAAATGCTTATACTGGGAAGAGTAAGATGAGAAAAGTTGTCAATAAAAATGACAATGAATATAAAACAATTATATCTCTTGGAGATATTAATGAATAATCTGATAAAAGATGTATAAGAATATTTTTCTGTGTATTTATTATGAGGATTTTTTATAGTGTCCTTTAACAGAGTGAATTGTTTTATGCCTTTATGTTTGTGGACATCAACTTTTTATTGTCTACCTCTCTTAGTCCTGTTTTTATACTTTGTATGATATTGTGCAGTTTTATAAATCTCATATCAAAGAATTATCTGTGTGGAAAACCTAATAAGTAAAACAAGGAGCAGAATATATAGAATACTACTGTGGTTTTCATATTCATCTGATACTAACATTGCAATTGTACCACGTGGTTTGAAGCATCTGTGTGTGGAGTATTTTCTTATTCCCTATTTGCCATTTATGACTGACTAAATGCCAGTTATAGGTAGATGGTTTGCAATATGTTTATATTTTTTAAAATTCCATAAAATAATATAAATTTAGGATCTACAAATATGAAGATTTAGCCAACAAGCACTAAGTAAGCATTCTACATGATGCCTATAATTCTTGAGCGTTAGGTCTTCAAAACAATTTTGAATTAAGACAGAGATTGAAAATTTCTGCTTAATAAGTATTGTTATTAATGTAGTCAAGGGTCACTGTGGCCTAGAATGTGGAATCAGCTAAAGATTACCCATAAGGAAAGAATGTCCTGCTAAGTTTCCTGCCTGTTTGATTTGAATGTGTCTGACAAGCCATCAATAGAAGCTGAAGGGGTTATATGAAATATACCTGGCAAGAAGCAAGCAAAAAAAAGAAATATAGTGTCACAAAACAAGAAGAAAAAAGAGAGTGGGAAAATGAAGAACTGTCTGGACCTATAATATAGGGCCATATGGGAGAAGTAGATGAGACCTATTCTTTCCCCAGAAAAGCAAAAAAATCACC
Organism: Sigmodon hispidus; assembly: GCA_004025045.1. Taxonomy (NCBI): domain Eukaryota; kingdom Metazoa; phylum Chordata; class Mammalia; order Rodentia; family Cricetidae; genus Sigmodon; species Sigmodon hispidus. Next base: position 51,216 of record PVIH01007243.1, on the reverse strand, counting down.
TTCACACACATAGTCTTGTAAGGAATCACCGGGGAGGTTAAGTTTCTTTGCTGTTCTTCATTCTGATTCAGGTTGTCCTTTTAATTTGACATGATAGTGCATGTGAGATGCTTAAAATAGTACATTGCATATGCTAAGCATTATGCAAATGCCCTCTAATACCAGGCACAAAAATGCTAAAGGCATGGTAGATAGTATAATCTGATATGAAAATTCCAGGGAGGGAAATACATTTTACATACTAATTCCATATCACTTCTACATCAGCGTGTACAAGAAGACAGACACATAGACACACAGACAACACATACACATACACTCACACTTCTGGAAAGACTGATATCTTCCTACATTTTGAACAAAATTAGAAAAGATTGTATTATTTATTCTTTTTAACTCTTACAAAAATAATTTTTTTTAAAAAATTACTGCATTGTCTATTTCCCCAGAGGGAAAATAGTAATGTAAACAGTATGATTTTCAATATGTTATTCTGCTCAGCTAAATGTGACTAGTCAAGCTGTCTAGGGATATATCATTATTTTTTCTTTAAAAAGCCACATTTATTTTCCTTTATTAAAAAGTCTAACATGACAATTTTTGAGAGCTGCATATAATGTATAAACTATGGAATGTAAATTCTATAATTCTTTTCCAGTAATACATTTACAAAAGATTCAAAGGACATTGCCACATCTTAAATTGAAATGTATATGAAATACAAATATTAAATGTGGAAATTTGAGTGAGACAATTTTAGAGAGAATAAGCTTTTTCCTTATTGGGGAAAGGAAATTTGGGCTTAATAAAAACATAAAATTCAGACTATTTCAGTATGTTATCGTAAATGTCCATCAGTCAATATACTACTGAAAATTCTGTGAGTCAAATTAGCTCATAATATATAAGATTAGTAATCTCTATTCCAACTATGTTATATAAATCAGAACAGCAATAAATGTCTTTGCATTTTTTCTATATAGTTAGAAACCTGAAAGGCATACAAAGGACATATTGTTTGGGGAAAGACAGTATTAACATTAAGTTTAGTACTTCAGATGACCCTGTGTTCCAAACAGAGAAACAAAATGTTTATGCCCTATACAAATGTAATATTTTGTACAAATTCACATTTTGGTACAAAAGTAATTATGGTTGTCACATGGTTTAAGTTTGCTGCAAATCAATCAATCCACTAGAGCTCCAAATTCCAGGAAAATGATCCATCTGAGAAATATGCTCTACAAATTGATGAAATGCACATCAAATGGCAATGTCTCAACCAGCTGTGGTCAACAGGAAAAAAAATTTGAATTTCCTATAACAATGATGGGCTGCACATTGTTGGTCATACAAACAACCTTTCAAAAGCTGAATAAATTTGGCTACAAATGTTTGCCTCACTCATCTGATCTCTTACAGGCTAACTACCACTTCTTTACTCATCTTGTCAACATTTTTTTTTGCAAGGTTCTACAGCCAGCTGAATGAAGAAAATGTTTTCCAAGAGTTAAGGGAATCCAGGAACACATATTTATAAAATAATAATTAATAAATTTGTTTTCCATTAGCAAAAATGGGTTGGTTGTAGTAATTCTGTTTTTAAAATGATTTTAAAAACTCAGTTTAAAGCTCCAACGTAATTGAATATCTCTTTATACCAACTTAATAGAATGATAGTTGAGGACAATGTCTGATTAGAGCTAAGATTCAATTATACTAATCACATTGTGATAAATAACCTATGTGATAAGTTTAGGGTTATTTCTAGTTACTACAAATTTAGTATGCAGTAACCAATGCTGAACACATTTCTTTCTTTTTTTGTTATATATACTATTATTTAATACAAAGTCACATTTTAAAAGTTTACACTGAAAGTTAAAATAATTGGCTTAAGTTTTTCATTTTTACAGTCCTACACTGAAAATATTTTTATTTGCTAATGAGGAATGTCAAGGGTATCCATCACTAGTTGAACAGCTTGCAATGAATTTGTGATTTCTTCCATACTATCACGCCTCAAAACCCATTGTGGCTTAAGTCTTGAAACCATTTTGGTCTTCACAGATGTTGCGGATTTAAAAGGAAAACCAATACAGGAATTCTGCTTCTGCTTATCAAGTAATCCTTCCAAATTCATATGCACTTTGTTCTTAGGAACTTTAAGTTTGTAGAGGCGATAAATACGATCAATAACTTTAGATCTGCATTGTACATTAGAAGTGGACTGCTCGGTCTTCAAGACCACAGCTAATAAACAGCAAGTTCTTGTGAAAATACTCTCACTCTTCTCGGCAACTCTGGCACCAGGCTTCTCTCGGTATATTTGCAAGAGCTCCAGCAGCGTGTCCACACAGTTTTCAGCATCGTAAACAGCTGACGTTGTCTTCTCATACTTTGCTATATTCAGCAATACTTGCACAGCATATCCAACAACTTCCATACAGGGAACACTTCGATTACAACTTCGGATCAAAACAAAGATGGTGGAAATTGCTCCACTTTCAGCCATGTTCTCACAGCAGAGTGGAGATAATCGGGTAAGGACCTCCAGGTTCTTCAAAGCCTCCAGAATGGCAGACAGGTGCTTGTATGTCAGCAGGTGATGAAGGGAGCGGAGCGTGAAGTTCTTCTACAGAGCTTGTTTCTGTCCTCAGCCTCCCTGTTGATAGCTCTAAGGCTTAGGCGAATAGCTTAAATTTCTGGGCTATCATTTTTCTTCCTCCAAGAATAGCCTCTCCACGGTGCCTGAATTCTAATGACACTGCTCTTGATCTTCTCCTGTCTTCTTCGTAGGAGGAAGCGGTGCACTGCCTTCTGTATCACTGATGCAGCCCTGTTCTTCTGGTGCTGACATCCTTGAACCTCACGGTCAGTTTCTGTGATCTTATGATACTGTCCAATAAACTTCTTTTGTTGTAATTTTCTTCTAAACCATCTCTGAATAGTGATGACTGAATTAATGTGCTCCTTAGCATTCCTCACAGCCAAATGGATTCTATATGCTCGATGGATTCTAAAAGCACACATGTGACTGTATGCAGCTGCTGTAAGGTGAAAAAGTTGAATTTTGGTTTCTTGTCCTGAAACTTCTAAAATCAACTTCTCATAAGAAAGTTGTCTGGCAGCGAGTGTAGCTCTCCATTTCCTCTGAATGAGAATTGTTGATGCTCTCATCTTCAGGAACTTTCTATCATAACTAAGGAAAACTGCAACTACCTCTTGAAGCTGCCAGCAGCACAGAGAGAAGAGATTCTGTTCCCTTAGGCACCAACCACTCTTTCAAAGCTACAAGGGAGCTTATCTAAATCTCTGTCCCTCTAAAGAATTCAAGATTCAAAGATTGAGGTGGAATTCTGCTCCCCTCTTCTCCTTACAGGCATCTCCCAAAAAGTTAGGTGTCCTTCTCCCAGACTTAAAGCCCCTCTCTACCTGACTCCTCCCTAACACTTCCTGTCGACTAGTTGCTGCTGAGCACATTTCAACACTAAGAAGTTTTTCCCATACATCAAACTGATGAGTCTGAAATTTAGAAGAATGACTAATGGTTGTAGTGAAGAAACTACAACATAAACAGACAAATATACAAACACAGATAGAAGATCATGAGTGCCAAATGGAATAAGAATTTTCTCACCGACCTTTCTTCACCTAATCTTCTTTTCAATTGTATGTGTTTGTGTGTGTGTGTGTGTGTGTGTGTGTGTGTGTGTGTGTGAGTGAGTGATATGCATGATATATGCATGCATGCTCTCACTATATATATGTTGGATGATATATGTAAGTGTAACTTTTTCACCTTATTCTTTGAGACATGGTTTCCCCTTATGGGGAATATAGAGGTTTCCAATGTTGCTAGTCTCACTATCTAGTTTGCCTCAGGGATTGCCTGTTAAGGATATTTGTGCCTGATGAGGATGGAATTACAGACAGGCCACAATAGCTACATGGTATTTACATAGGTTCGGTGAATACTAATTCTAATTCATTTCCATGTACAATAAGCACTTTAACCACTGAGCTATCTCTTAGTTGCCCTGACATTCATGATTCAAAGAAGTCATAGGTGCCCAGTATCCTATGTAAAGTGAAGTGAACAGGGTCTTCCTGTGGAAATATAGCCTAAGTGTTTGACAATATATTGAAAGTACAAATTGCAACAGAAGTAGAAAGCTGTCCCAAAGATATTGTAAAGGGACAAAGGTGATCAAAGCTGGTTACAGGGTAAAAGAACAGCCTATAGGCAAGGTACAAAGGAGAAAATCTAGATATGGGCATGTACAACACATTCAGTTATAGAGAGAATTTGATTCTTGAGGCTAGAGCTTAGAACCCATTTATTGATTCACTTTTTTTCTGAAATGTCACACCTGTAGAAAGAAACTGAAGAAATACTATTGTGATTGAAAATTTACTGAGAAAATGGAATGTAGAAAAAAAGCACAGATTGTCTTTGTCAATATATAAATATCCTTTAATTAAAGTCTAAAAAAGAGCCTAAGGTTATTTTGAGTAATAATTTGCTACATATATATATATATATATATTTGCTTTGCATAATATTTGAGGGAACCGTTTGTACATCACTGACCAGATTTCCATCATTGTCTGCATGTCCTTCAATGTGTGGTTCATGTATTCTCAATGGTGCTACAAATAAATGGTATTTCTAATCCAATATCTAATGTAATTTCTACTCTAATATCACAGTCTCACATATCCTCTGCACCAGGTGGCAGTAACACATCTGAAATTATACTAAATGTCTTCTTCCATCAAGCTCTTGTGGAAACATCTTCCAAGTTGTTTGGGCCATTTTTTTTATTATTATTATTTTCTTGAATAAAGTCTCATTTTTTTGTCCATGTATCTCCTTGTTCCAACTGCCTTCTCCCTCCCGGTTAGTCTTCAGCCTCCTCCTCAATCTCCACCCCTTTATCCCCTCCCCAGAAAGAAAAAGAGGTCCCAAGGTGGACTGGGCGAAATTTAATGAGAATTGCTGCCATCTAGAACCAAGCTAACACTATTCTCCACAATTAGCCAATTAGGCACAGAGAATATGTTATTTTATTTTCTTCCTAAACTTGTTAAGATGACTTTGAAGTGTGAAGGGTCAGAACAACTAAAGAAAAAGGACTAGATTCACACAATAAGATATTACAATGTCTGGAAAAATACAAATTTGAATTATCTATTTTCTTTTACAAAATATTTCTTAATTTTCTTTTCAGTTGGTTAGTGTGCCTGAGTCTATGTATGGGCACCATGTGTGTGAAGGACATGGAAGTCAACAGAGGATATTAGGTCTCCCAGAACTGGAGTTATAGATAATTCTGAGTTTGAATAAAGGTGCTGGTATCCAAACCTGTGTTCTCTGTAAGTGCTTTTAGGTGCTAAACATTTTCTCCAATCCGGGATTTTATATATTTGATGGCAAAATGAAAGAAAATCTAGCAAGAAAAAATGATAATCATATTTAAAAGTACATCTATTTTTGCTAAAGTTATGTTTTATAGCATCATGGTTAGTCTGAAATCCAACTAGAATTTAAAATAATAATGTCTTGATTAATAAAATTTTACATATCTGTTGTTGGTTTTGCACGTGAGAAGAGATACACACTATCAAGGCCACACAAGGGTTTATGTAAGAGAATTCCCAGGTGGGTACAGAAACAAAGCAGGGCAGAAGGAGATAAGAACAGAGACCAAAATGTGCTCGAATATTTTAACAGAAGGGGTGTGTACAGGTTTACGTAACCACGCCCAGGGGTGTGCCTCATAAGAGGTGCATCCCCCCCCCCCCCCGAGCCCTGTTGGCTCAGCTACATGGAGTGCCAGAAATCTTTAAATCTTTTATTTCTAAAAATAAGAAATTGGGTAATGTGATCCTCAGGTTTGTAGTTTTAGATTGAGAAAACTATAATTATGGCAGAAGTTGCTGCTATAGCATCTCCTTCCTTGAGTAGTATTATTGCTGAAGAATGCCTTCCCAGTTAAAGGACACACTACATGATTAGGTCTCCTTTCCCACATAATAATATGATCAGATATACTTCAACCCATAAATATAAACAGAATTTATGTGCATATCTATCTCCTTTCTATTCATGCCTAAAAAATGGAAAATGTGGCATGGAAATACAACACCTTACTTGCTGTTTTATGTAATGGATATCAACAAACTATTTGGAGTAGGGAGCAGCTGTGGCTTCACCATTCCAGAGATACAAGCTTAAATTCTGAGAGTAGATAAGAGCCTACCAAGAAAAATATACTAACTGAGAAAGTAATAGAGTAAAGACAGAACTGTACAAGACATAGGAAAATGAAAGATAACAGAATCAATGAGGAATGCTGTTCATTTTCAAATATTTCAGTATTTGGAATAAGGGCAAAAAAAATTGCATTGTTAGACTAAATGAAATCTTCTGAAGTCTTTGTCTTAAAAATTAGAAATGAGGAAGTGAGTTTGACAGAGTGAATAACTGCAGAAAGCTGAGAGGCAATAAGAACCTGGGTCCTGCATACAGAAGAGAGTACTGAGTCAGAACAGATGTCCCCTACTGTTGACTATAATCATGCACATTGGACCAAGGGCATGGAGGAATAGAACTGAACTAGAAGTCTCCTCCCTGAGGAATAGCTCTCATAGTCACAGGAGGAGCTTTGCAGATTGACAAAGGAGAATACTAGTCAACAGGTCTACCCTGCTGCAATGTCTGTGAACCAAAACAATAATCAGAATGGTAAGATGTCCTAAAAGGTTCCATAGTGGCACTCAGATCCTGAGAGTACTCACTACCCATCTAAATGGACTCAAGTGCCACATAATAGAAGGAAATTCATACCTAATACTGTAATTACAGCCAAGTATCCATGGCAGGTTAATTTATGGGCCTTAGAAGAAAACCTACTTCTGCATTTGTTTTTTAAAAAACAGTGCAAGTTCTAACTACATTCTAAATACTTATTCTTAAACCTGCACATATGTGTAGCACTCATTCCTCATCAAAGAAGTCTCTCTTTTTGTGACAGATGGAGATTATTGTAGCAACTCACAACTGATCAAAATGCAGAGAATAACTCACTGTGTGGTGGCTGCACCCACTGATACATCTCTAATATAGCCTCCACACCAGAGGCTATGGCATCATCATGAAAAGGAGACTAGGAAGAACATAAGAGCAGGGAACAAGAATGTCTTCTGTGAGACTGTATTTTGATAAATGTCAGGGAGGAGGCAATTTTAGCTATATGGCCACCCACACAGGACCTGCATAATGATACCAGTTGGTATACTGACATAGTTGGAGGAAATTTCACAAGCCTCCCCACTCAAATGAAGAGATATAAGCAATTAATGGCTGAAGAGAGAGTAAAAATTAATCTTTTCCAGGAATGCTCCACTTTCTGATTGGTTATCTAATGTCAAGCTGTCAACTAGAAACACTTATATATATGAGATGCATATAAAGGGCTTCAGTTGGTCCTGTTTATACGCTTATAGATGTACCTATGTGACAACAACAATAAATAATAAGAAGCCATAAATTTGAGAAGGAGAGGCATGGACAAAGAGACAGTTGGTGGGAGGGTAGGGAAAGAGTGAATGATGAATTAATTAATTAGTTCATATCATATGCAAAATTATTAACAGTATAAGACTGCTCTCTAGGCCGTGTATTTCAGAACAGGAGATATGGAGCTTGCTAATGATTTTTCTTTTGTGAAAAAAAATCACACCTATCTTCAATAAGTACTACAGTTTTCTAGTGAGATCTTTATGTCAGATCCTTAGCCAATTTAAAAACAAGTCATACAATTTTGTTTATCATGTTTCCTCTGAAAGCTGTTTAGTGTTCCCCCATCCTCCAAGATGTATCTTTGTTAGAGAACATTTCATCAAGTCAGTTTCCTTTCTTATAAGGTCTGAGGAAGTGCCTAGGAATTAATTAAGTATTTTCTCTTTTGGATATTTTGATATCCAAAGCTGGGAGACCCATGCTAAAACAAACATGTTGATAATTCAGTGAAGACTTCTGCCATCATATTTCCAGCACTGCAAACATGTATTAATGATAGCATTTAGGGCATTTTCCAGTTTATCTACTTGTTTCTCATCCTAATGTAATGAGTTATTATTAATGCTATACTACTCAATATCTAATTTTGAAGAAGAAAAATGAAATACATATACACGTTTAGTTGAATTTCACCTCTCAGTAAGTTATCAATATTTCCCAGATGCAGAAAGAATTTGATAATACTTAGTGACATTTATAAAATATTTTTCACCTTAAAAAGCACTTTTACATGAATAAAAAATTCTATTTGTAATTTGTAGACTTCATTTTGTAATAGCCTAGCTACTTTTTAATTTAATATGCAATTCTTTGATAACAAACTATACTGGTACAAATTTGTTGTAAGCATATCTATCCATTTAATATTGAAAAGTAAACAAGGTTGTTTTTTTTTTCTAAAAAAAAAAAGACAACTAACAACTGAATATTTCTGAAGAGCCAGATTTAATAGCAGAGTTATTCATAGAGTTTTGGACTATAAAAGATAAATTCCTTTTTTATTTCAGCTTTAACGCTAGTTACTAATATTCAGAAAATGGAAACAAGGTACTTAAAAATTCTTTTGATGTCTAGATAGCACTCACTCCTCAATAATTTTAAAGTGTTGACTATATTACGTAAGAAAGAAGATAGAAATATCTTACATGCAAATATCTTTTAAAATAATTGTTGTTTTGTTTGCTTCTTAAATAGGCGACAAAACCTTAAGATCACAAAGAATTTGAGAATTTTATCATAGTGTTCAGATTTTGAGGGACTATTAAATCTAAATTACATAATTGTGGTAATTAAGAATTGAACAAGCAGAACCTTTCCAATATAGTACATGTCATGGATATAAATTAGTAACCCTTCAAGAATTTGAAATCTCATGTGTTGAATTTTAACCTACTTCAAATTGATGTTTATATTTATGTTAGTGGAACTTAGAAGGAAAAAGTTAAGTATTTCAAGTTATAACTTCATAAACTGCAAAAATCATTTCACTTCCTGGTTTATATGTGTTTTCTTGACTAGTGAGTGGAACTACATGTATATTAATTTATGATCATGTCGGCTTTTGAGGTGGTTCAGCAGCTCATATTCTTCCATCTGAGTTTTATTCTAAGAACCAAGATAGGAGAGAATTGACTCCAGAAAGTTATCCTGTGATCTTGTGCACCTCTACACACAAAATTAAATAATATTAAAAGTAAAACAACAACAAAATAGTAATTTTAAAATGTATTTAGCTCTATTAAGCCTACTAAACACGGCAGCATAGTCCCATAGTATATAGCAGCACCTTGGCAATTCACCCTGCGGGCCTCGTGGCTGGTAAGTAGATTCCACTGCTTCTCAGCACAAAGAATTGCTCTGCGTATGGTCAACATTGTAAACGATCTGTTTTCCTCTGCTTCTGTTCTCGTGATAAAATATTATATCTAAAAGGAACTTGGAAAGGAAAAGTTTTATCACATTTTACAGATTAGAGTCCATCATAGAGGGATGCCAGGAAAGGAGCTCAAGGCAGCAACTTGGAGACAGGTGCCAAATGAGGCCTGGAGGACATTGTTTATGGCCTTTCTCCCTGGCTTTCTCAGCCTCATTTTTTTTTAATTATCATTAGTTGTTTTTTTTTTTTCATTTACATGCTAACCACTGTTACACCCTCCCCTTATAGGAGGATGAAGCCTCACTTGGTTAGTCAACACAGGCTGGCATACCAATTTGTAGAAGGACCGAGACCCTCTGCCCTACATCAAGGCTGCGTAAGGCATCCTACCAAAGGGAATGGGCTCTGAAAAGCAACTTAATACTTTCTCTCTCTCTCAAAAATACTTCTGAAAGCAAATAAAAGCTAAAATCCAAACAAGCCCCAAAATCAAAAATGCATATTTTCTCTAAAATAAAACGTTTACAATACATTTTTGATAACATTCTTCCCCCTCAATTTCTCCCATATCCTCCTCACAGCCTCATGCAGCTAACTTCATGTTTTCTCTCTTTTTGCCCCATCTCTTACAAAAATGAAAAATATAGCCAAAACAGCAAAAAGTCAAGGTCAAAACAAATTGAACAAGTAAACAAAAAGTCCCAATAAACAAAAAATAGCAAAAGAAAACAAAGTGTCCATGTCTACTTGTCCATCTCTAAGGAGACAACCATGTGTGTTTAACATTCCTGGTTTCCCCAATGTTTATCTGTGAAGAGAAGTGTCTACATGCTTCCTACAGCAGCTTTATGGCAGCTCAGTGATTCTAGGCCATGACAAAAAAGGGGAATTGTTTTAGAAATTCTCTAATTCGTTCACTAATTTCCTTTTTAATCTTCTACCACATTCTGAATATTCAGTCCAGCACATTCTCTGCTTTACACAAGAAGGTTGTCATTAAGCACAAATTAGTATGTTACAAGTGTGCATTTCTTTTTTACTACCATGTGTGGAGGAGTGGTTGTGATAGGTATCACTGGACACAGGGTGATAAAAATGTTTAGTGTTTGCACCTTTATGAAAAATTTTCATTGAATTTTACACTTAAAGATTATACATACTTTAGTCTGATACTTTGTTAGAAAAGGATGCACACCTAAGTAACTGAAAAGTATCTATCTTTATCCTTCACCCCATATAAAATGTATTCTTGGTCCAAATTCAAGACTATATGCCATATCCATAGGCCCTAGAGTTAACTTCTCAGCTTATTTAATTACACTGAATTCATGAATTTTCTGAAAACTTGAATTATTATTATTTTGGAAATGACATGTTATAACTACATAAAAGTTCTATTAGTGAGTATAGTGATTTAATGAGTGTGTGTTTCTATTTTAAACTTATTAAAAACATAACTAAATTTTTATTCTTAAGATGAGGATGAAAAATAATACATCAAAATATTAATTTTTTTGCTAAGATCTTATTAGAGGACTGTATTTTATACAATAAAACTATCCATTCATTGTAGTGTATATATGGAATTGGTAGGAAATTAAATTTTTATCCTCTAAATAATTTATTTATGGGTATTAAAGAATTTTAGGATTCTGAGATCAAGTAGACATTCTCAATATGTACTAGAAGAATGAATATTGAGAGTATTTAGTTATAACATGGGGAAAGCTTCAGACTGTCCTAGGCCTTTGTGAAAATGGACCCTGTGATATAGATAAAGAAAGCCTAAAGCTTTGTGGTTCTCACTCAGAATGCTGTGATGGTGAAACTTGCCTCTGCCACACGGGATACACAGAAGACACTTAGGAATTTCTCTTGCTTCCTTCTGTACAAAATGCAGTTGTCATATAATCCTGTAAATTAAGTATGCCATTATACATAAATTAGCCTCATTTATAAGTTAGTTTATAAATCTAATTGACTTATTGTGAGAATTAAGACTTTTTAATTTTTTTCTTTCTTATTTATGTGCTACCATTTGCTTCTTACGACAGGGTTTTAAGAACTGGGTAATAGGTAATACAATGGCTGCCTTTGTGTTTTAGTTTTAGAGCTCTCCAACCCTCCTTTAGTATTAAAGAAGTTGAAAAAGCCTTGGCTTGCAAGACATTTCTAGAAAAGACAACACTTAACTTGGAATCTTACCAATATTCAGAGCCTTCATAGCCTATGAGCTGACCACAGTCCAATTATTGACTTCAGATGGAAGAAAAGAACAGAACACAGCATCTTCATAAGTCAATGCATCACTGTCATACAACAAATGGAAAACTGGAGCAATAGGGATAGGAAAATCAGAACAAATTGAAATCTAATTGAAACGTGTTACCTGAAATAGTCATCATCTATTACCTTTATATATAAACCAGACAGAAAGTTATACTTAAATATACAAGGACTAGGATTAAATACTATCTAGAGAACTTACCTGGGACATTCTAATGGATATTTATGGTTGCACATCTGCTTTAAATTGCCGTCACTTGGATCTTGATGTGGACAATAGTCATACAAATTCCCCCCCCCAGTACATTGATAGTGAATCAGTGAATGAATCTTGCCTCCCCAAGAGATTAAAAGAGGTGAGTTCAACCAAAGTGGGTGCTGTTAAACCTTTCTGCAATGGTTATACAGGTTCTTCAGAGAACAGTTGTAGGGTTCAATGCTGGCTGTCATTCTGTGTCTCTGAGGAATAATGCCAGGCACACACAAGCAGAAGTGTCTAAGATGAGAGGAACAGCCCTAACATAGCTGTGAGTCCAGGACTCTAGCCCTGAAAAAATCAAGTTGTTAAATAGAAACAAGGGAAGGAAGAAAGGTGGAAGAAGCTAGGGATGTAGGGAGAAATTGTGAGTCGGTACCACAATAAAGCCATTGGGTAGATTAACTGCACTGACCTGAGTTCTGCTGATAATAATAGCCCACAGAGTGCTGTGGACAGCTCTGGGTCTTTTCATTTCTCTTATTTTTTGTAGCACTGTGGTCAACTTACTCTCAAAAAGGGCAATAATTTTTCTCTGCTGCTAACTCAGGTCTGAGCCCCGTTGACATGAATATATTATCAATATCTGTATCTGTTGGAGTTAGGGTTCATAAAATTTTGAGAATGTCATAGAAGGGATTATGGTATAGATTTTTGCATTTCTGCTGTTATGCTTTACAAGCATGGAGGGAGGTGAACCAGTATGCACTAAACAGAAAGAATTTACTCTTTAATACATGTTTTGAAGTAAGACTAACCAAGGAGAGTGAATGTACCTTGAAAGACAAATTACAGGCCTAGTAGCCTTATATAAATGGCATCATGTTTATGACTTTTAAGTGGTGATGCAAGAAAGGGATTATTTCTGAAAATATTTTATATGCTAATATCATTAAACATCTAAACCAAGTTTAGGATGTAATTATATTAGAAAAACAAAAAAACAAAAAAAAAACCCCAAAGCTTCACAACCCTTACCTATTTTTGCATGTCTTCTAGAAAATAAAGTCTTTAAAAACCCCAGGTCAGTAAATACATATCTCTAGAGAACCTGTCCAAGCTGCTATGTACCATGTAGGTACTTGAAAAATCTCAGATAGTTGTGAATAATTACAAATAAAAGCAATTCTTCTACCAAAAATTTACATTTATTTTTCTATTAGGAGAAGGTTTTCTATATTTATTTTAGACTTGAGATAAGGTAAAATTAATCATGCAAATGGGAATGTTTTATATATCTTAGAATATAGGAAGACAGAGCACATATAATCTTATATGATTCTACAAGTAACAATTATTCAAATGATGGGAATCAAAGAAGCCCTCAGCACATGCAAGTGAACTGCATCAACACAGCCTCTGCAGGACAAAACTCAAAATCCAGGGATTTGTGTTTTGTAACAAGATCCCACTTAGAGATGCTGAGTGTTCTTCACCTGATTAGAAAATTGGATGGCTGACAGGCTCAAGATATAAATTAGCCAATTCTCTCTTGCTCATCAAGGACTATGCAAATACTTGTTGCTTCTTCAATCAATTCATTAAATTGCATATAAAACAGTAGCCTCAATTTAAACACAATGTTCTATGATAGTCTGCACTTACAACTTGACTTGAATACTGAAACTATAGTGAATTGAGGATGTAGCTCAGTGGCTGGCTACACAGCATGGGTTTCTGAGTTCAAGTCCCCAAATCACTACACATATGTATAAAAGCTGTGCTGATGATTTGTGTTTTAGTGATAACTTTTTTGTTAATATAATACCTGAAAAAATAACATAAAAAAGAAAACAATCATCAATGAAGATTATATTTAGCTCATAGTCTAGAGGGCCCCATGCTTGACTGGTCCTTTGCTTGGAAACTATAATGACACAGTAAGTACATCATTGCAAAAATTCTTTATAGAAGAGGGCAATGAGCTCATTGTACTCAGGGAAAAAGGAAATATATGAGTATTTTTTGGTCCTGATTTAACACTGAAGAACAAGTTCCCATCCAACTTATTTCTATTGGCCCCTAGAATAATATCACTTGAAAGGCTTAAGCTAGGGAACCAAGATTTTTAACACTAGGGCCTTTGAGAGACTTGTGAGATAACACCTTACACCTGTCAGAATGGCTAAGATCAAAAACACAGAGGACAGCCTATGCTGGAGAGGATGCAGAACAAGGGGAACACTCCTCCATTGTTGGTGGGAGGGTAAATTTGTTCAGCCACTCTGGAATGCAGTATGGCGGTTTCTCAGAAAACTGAGAATTAATCTCTTCAAGGATCCAGCAATACCACTTTTAGGCATATACCCTAAAGACACACATTCTCACACCAAAAGCATTACCTCAACTATGTTCATAGCAGCATTATTCGTAATAGCAAGAACCTGGAAGCAACCTAGATGCCCCTCAACTTAAGAATGGATTAACAAACTATGGTATATCTATACAGTGGAGTACTATTCATCAGTAAGAAAAAATGATATCCTAAAATTTGCAGGCAAATTGATGGATTTGGAGAATATTCTCCTGAGTGAGATATCACAAACCCAGAAAGATACGCAGGGGAAGTACTCACTCATTCGTGGACTTTAAAAAATAACAAAACAAAAAAACTATGTCATTGTTTACAAGAGCTCAAGGTTAGAACATGGCCAAATGACACAGTGCCTCACTTCTGCACTGATGGCCTCTCGCAGGGATGTGGCTGAAAACTTGTTTTCTTTAAGGGTCTGGCCACAGGGAGTTTAATTATGCTCCATTAATTACATGAGCAGCATGAATGGGCATTTTTGTAAATAGGGAGATCATAAGTGTGGGTATGATTCTGAGAGGACTGATAACTGAGTTTGATGGGGTGCATGATGTAAAATCACCAAATAATAAATATATATAATAACAGTAATAAAAAGAAATTACAGTCTGACCTCTTTTACTTTTTTTCTTTCTTTTAGTTCAATACTCTGAGTGGTTTTCTCACTCAAAATGTGATGACAGTCTCTTTGGGGCTTTTCAGCTCTGTTCACATCAGTGTGACAGGGGAAGATGTAACACAAATAAACAACAGTCATCCCACTATTCTGGTCACATCAGGATCAATATCAGACCATGCCATAGGTAACAAATACTATGCCCCCAATTTCCTGTTCCCCACATTGTCATAATATTTGCTAATAAAATTACTCAGTTGTTTAGGTGGCTGGCAATGAGAAGAATCAGCAATGAACTGAACATATCTAGTTACTTTTTTTTCTACCATTCAAAATGTGATTTTTATTGGGCAGAGAAGAGGAGGATGGCTTTACCAGTTTCCTCAAGTAAACGTGTGAGCAATTCTCTTGGCTGTTATGTGAATGTTGAACAGTAAATGAGCATAGGCGAAATTATGTTTTAATAACAGAAATTGGTCATTGTGTACATTTGCCAATGGTATGTGGAATTGGCACCATCCATGTGTGGCCCTCTTATCTCAGTAGATATTTTAAACATACAACCCATGTTTTAACAAGGCAGAATCTCACTTTTTATCTAATATGGACCTTCACTGCTCCCATTTTAGCATAAAGAATTCTCTTTTATGGGTATCTTATCAAAATGTCAATGTGAAATCTTTTTTGCTTTTCATTTCTTGTATCCAAACCAATTCACAGTCATATGTGAGGCTGTGTAGACAGCTTTTGCATGGTTGTGTTGTTTAAAACAATATGACTTAACAAGCCAAGCAAACAATTAATCTGAACAGATATATCAATAATTTTAGTGAAAAAAATAATGACTAGCCAAGCATATTTAAATCAATCTTGTCATGGTTGTGTACAGAGACATGGATCACCAAGGACAAGTCAACTGTTTCTACATTTCTAAAAAATGGCAGGGTATACTCTCATAATAATTCACTGTGTTCTTATCTCTTGGTTAAATTAATCATATCTTTTTAGAGGGGAATGCTCAAGATAGATTTTTAGCTAAATTCAACTTGGTTGTTCCTGCAAGCGTCCTATTTGGATTTTAATCTACTTTATTTCCCATGACCTGTTTCTCTTAAGAAAAAGAAAAGAAAAGAAAAGAAAAGGAAAGATGTGGTTGTGGTATGTTTGATTACATTAACTGAGCTGACCTCTTCATCATCCTGTTTTTGCTGTTTTCTTAAGGTGGACGCATTACAAGTTCCAAACATTAACTTAAAAAATGACCCTAGCTTAGACACACCACTTTAATCTCTGTGCCTGGAAAGTGAGATGTCCCCTGAAAGTATGCTTAGCTAGATCCTCAGGAAGAATCTATTTGACTCTACTACAGTTGTCTGTATGGTTCTGGGTATGTGGACTTAGGAAATCCATCTTCCTGTGAACATGTTTTTCTCCTCAGCATTTACCTTCTGATTTATTAAAATACTATTTTGGCTTCTACATACATCCACTTTTATTGTTTGTCAAATTGGACTTAAAACGTGGAGAAGAAATCAAGGTGTACTTTAATTGAAGATGGAAGGCAGTCTGGGGAGATTTTATAGACCTGGGGTTTTTCTCCGTATTAGAATAGTTGATTTACATGGTACTCCTTGATAAAGTGGAAGATATGAACACCAAAATCTTGGCTTTTGTCAGGCAAAATATTTCTCCCATTGTAGCTATAATCCAATAGGATTTGGGAAAATATAAAAAAAAAATTCTAATTTCACCTGCAACTTAAATTAACACAGATAGGGACAAACACTTGCCATGGTTTGAAGTTCTACTCCTTTGTGGCTTTAGGAAAAATTCACTAAACAAGGTCTGATTTTGTTAAAGGGCCATTGTTCCTTTCATTTATAACTGCCTGAGTCTATATTGTATTTTCAAGCTAGAGACCCACATTATTAAAGTAATATTCTTGAGAGAATTGCCATCAAATTTACTCAAACTTTATTCTAAGCCAATCTTCCCCCAAGCACATCTACCGTATCTTCTACTCCAACACTAAACTGTTAATTTAAAATTGACACTAAAACAGCCATCTGTTCTCATAGGATTATGAATTTAACACTTCATGATATATTGAAGATGATTTTGCTTCCTACCACAGAGGAAGCAGCGGTAAATTATTTTCTTGGAAGTAAGAAACTACGTACCAGACATAAAATCTACTGAAAAATAATTCTAGGTTTTCTTCCCTACAAAGTATAAACAATAAAATCCAGTTACTCATAAATAATGCAATACTTAGTATTTTGTTACAGCGGCACACACAAATTTAAATCATTTCTTTGTTATTAAGGGACTCCTAACAGTGGGAATGGGGGTGTCTCTGACTTTCTTACCTGCTCTTGGTACCATTTTGTCCTACTGGATTACTTTGTACATCCTTGATATGAAGGTTTCTGCCTAGTCTTATTGTAACTTGTAATGCCAGGTTCAGCTGGTATCTCTGTGAGGCTTGCTCTTTTCTTAAGGGAAACAGAGGAGTTGTTGACCTGGGAGACAGTGGTGGGAAGAGGAACTGCAAGAAGTAGAGGGAGTGGAAATTGCAGTTGGGATGCAATGTATGAGAGAAGAGTAAATTTAAAAATAGAAAATACACTGATTTGTAATGAACCTGATTATCAAAAATGTAAAATAAAGAAATTTTACTCATAACTTTGTGAGAGAATCTTGGTAAATGTTTGAAAGGCTGAAAAATTTAATTCTATAAGCAAATACATTTAACTTGTTATTGTAACTTGGCTTTTGTTTCTCTGGATAGATAATTGTTTTTATGTGCTTGGCTTTTCTTTTACTGTAACAAATAATTCTGGCTTTGGGATATAATAATGATTTTAATGTTCATTTCAGTTAATAGTAAAAACTGGTTCTCAAGTCCATTCCAAGTATTTTAGAGTATAATCTATACAAAAAAAACTCTTTTAGAAATACATGAAAATATTAAGGAAGCCAACAGTCATCTAAAAGAGCCTCTTTGTATTGTAATATTTGAAGGAATAGCAAAGATGATTTAAATTCTATACCACAGAAAGTACTTTTCAAAGATGTTCTCCCTGTTATTTCAACTTTTATTATCTGATCTCTTAAATGTTCCCACATTGCAGTTCTGGAATTTTTAATGACATGATCACTTTCATGGCAATGCTACTACACAACATTTATGAGATAATTGTTCAGTCAATTTTTAGTCTTGATGTCAACCTGATGAGGCTGAAATCCTAGTAAGTAAGTGAACATTCTTGGTGTGTCCAAGGACATTTCCAGATGTAATTCAATGAGCAAGGCATTGACAAATCAATAATTCATTGATAAATTCACAACTCGAGCAGGCTATTGAGGGTTTGTGCAGTTGTAGAAGGAGCAGGTTAGTGGAAGCTGGTAAATGGATGCATGTCATCCTGGGCTAGAGCTTGTCACGACCCTTCCTGTTACCAGTCCACTCTGCTTCCAGTTTTTCCTGAGTTTAAGAAACTCCATTTTATTTATCCCTTGGACAGGTTCTTCCCATATACAAGGATCTAAGCAACTTGGGAATGGAACATCTAGAAAATATATATATATATATATATATATATATATATATATGTGTGTGTGTGTGTGTGTGTGTATGTTTGTGTGTGTGTGTGTGTGTGTGGAGAGAGAGAAGAGAGAGAGAGAAAGAGAGAGAGAGAGAGAGAGAGAGGACAAGGAGATGGAGAGAGGGGTGGCTCAGAATTTTAAGAGTATTTACCCTTTCCCCAGAGAACTCACATTCTGTTATCAATACCCAGATTGGGAGGTTCATCATTGCCTGTCACTATGTAGTCCCAGGGCATCCAATCCCCTTCTCAGGCCTTCACAGGCACATGCATAGACTTGATTCACATAATCTCATGCATGCACAGACACATAAAATTACAAGAAACACAATAAACAGTTCTTCCCTTTAAGTCATTTTTCTTAGATGTGTACCTAATGTACATAGTACTGTATGCTGCTAAAGGATTCATGTGTATTAAACTGTTTACAAAGCAGTCTGCAAAGGTTTTTGGCTCTGTTCCTGTCTTTTTTTACCTGTCCCTATTCTCAGGGTACAAATCTAAAATAATTTGATTTAGGCTTCCTTGTTGGTTTTCATCACTTTTTAAATTTTTAAATGTTGTCCATATCCTTATAATCCGCAAAAAGAGATATTAATAACTTATTCTCTAACAGAGTAATAGGATTAAGAAAATGTAAGAATTCCTTGTGGATTAGGAGCAAATGACTGCAACAAAAGTGGGCATTTACTTGACTGTACTCTAGTTGCCTAATCTACTCAATATTTCAGAATAATTTTAAAATAAATATATAGCCAACAAACATATGCATATGGAATTGAATCTGTAAACTATATATGCATATTTATAAGTTAATCGACAGAGTATATTTTAACTGTTAAATACGTCTAGATTATTTATGTTAATGAATGCTTTATGAAAATAGAACTACAAAATCTTGCTAAAGTATACATATGCTATATCCCTATCATATTAATGTAGTATACTTGAGTTTAAGTGGAAATTAAAGTCTTGTATGTAAACATATTTACATAAGATTTTCTAGTTCTTACTATGTTGTTCATTATAAAATTTAATCTTCTTTCTGAAAAAAAAAAGAAATTCCACTAATTGAACAATAAAAAGTATAGTATATTTTAAATTTAACCTAAAGTAAATGCTACTGTTAAGGACATACTTTGACTTGAATATAATTTGGAATTTTCATTAGTATTTCTGAGATGAAACTGGTAAAGTTGCTTCTGAAATCCATTGAGTACTGACTATAGTTTTGATGGCAATGTTGAGGCAAAATTTCTGGTTCACAGAAGTGTGTAATAGAAAATGGAATCTGGACTTTCATTGCTGACTTAGCTTTACAGTGATAGACTTCTTTCAATAGAAGACATGCTGCTATAAAGCTTTCAGTGTTGAATTGATGTCCTAATATTGAGTGTCTCCTGAAGTGAGTGAGGTCATATTTGGCAAGGTCTCTTCCATTGGTGCCTTCATCAGCAAGACAAGGATTATGGATCCATGTTTCAATGTTAAGGAGGTCTGAGGAAAAGTGACATTTAAAAGCACTCTGCATTGAGTGCAAAAATCAGACTTTTGACCCACAGTTCAATGAATCATGCTTTGTACTCTCAACTTTACATGATCTAAAGTTTGGCAAAGTTGTCTCCTCTTACAAAGGGCAGATTAACCAAACAAGTGCATAGTTTCCATGTCATGTGACTGTTGTTCTGTGACATCTCGTGTAGGGTGGTCACTGTCTATTGATTTTGGAAAATTATAAGTGTAAATACTAGCAGAGGTTGTTTTTCAAACACCAACCCCCACAAACTAAAAGATAAATAAAGGGAAAAAAGAAAAGAGGAGAGAAGAAAAAATGCTAGGAAAATGTGTCACATATGGTATGGGACATGTGGTATGATTCTGTCTTAAAGTAAGTAATAAAATCACTTTCAAATTTAACAGCAAAAGACTTAAGTTCTTTTCTTCAGGTGAATATATTCTGTATAATGGTTATTATGTGTTTATGATCAAGTGATAGGAACTGGCAGACCCAAACCAATGCACTGACACTCAATAGTATATTTGCTATTTAGATGCTTTTTAAAACTTGTTTCTGCATGTATGGTAATGTGTGTGGGGAATGATGTACATGTATGTGGGGACAGGACACTGGCACTGAGTGTTTCTATCACTGTCTACCTGGTTTTCAATCACAGAAATTCAAAAGATGGAGTGCTCACCCATCTGGCAAGAGAAGCTCACCAGCAAGGCTAGAAATTCTCTTACCTCTGTAGCTTTGGATTACAGTCACACACTGCCACACTTGGCTTGTATTTTAGTATGGGTGTTGGAGAGCTAAATACTGATTGCTACATATGCATAGTCAGCACTTTACTATCTCCTCCACTCCTCTAAACATTGTTTACAACTCCAGTTAAGACCAGCATGAAAAGCACATCATACTTGTGGCAAGTATGACATATTACAGTAAGGAACACTGATCTTATAGATGAGATATGGAATATGGTAGAAGGGAGTTGATATCTGGCACTAAAATTCGTGCATGTTCCTACTAGTCTCCTAATTACAATTACTTCATATTGCCTACTTAAAAGTAAATTTTTATTTACCATGAAAGCAACACTAAATCAATGTATCTCCTGAATAGTTATGTTGAGTGGTAATGGTAATAAAGTATTATATTTTATTTTCCTTTTTCAACATCAAAGCCCATGGTAAAAGAAACTGAAGGGTGTGCCTTTGAAGGATCCACAATCACTTATTGAGTGGCAGTGTTTCCCAAATTTTGTGGGGAAAAAAAGCCTTAATTTTCCAGATCTTGATCAAGCCCAATTAACTCAAGAAAAATATTTTCCACAATGCCTTTCATCCTTGCAATATTCACTTTTTTATGGAGATTAAAAACCCAGTACTTCTATAGTTGTTATTTAGTGGTATCAGCATATAAATCAAACCAACAGCTAGCAACAAGTAGTCAACAGGCATTTGTTTCAAAGCACAATTTTTGTTAAGCTACAATTGCAATGCCTATAAGCATGATTTGAGTAAAATTAAATCACTATTACTTATACTCAAAAATACATGGAATTTATAGAGTTCTTCCTATCTAAATATAGGAAAATGACTATCTTGAATTCCTGAATATAACACCATGCAAAGCACTGCCTTCCAGTGTGTCTTCTTGTTTAGCAAGGCTAATAGCAGTATGTCTGCTATTTCCTGAGTATCTACTACATGTCCAAGACTTTGTTTAATGAATGCTTCCAGCTGCATCCTCAGAAAATATGAATTCATTTGAATTTAACAAAATTACTGATTCAAATATAGCCTAGCATTCTTCATGCTCTCTAATTCTCCTTTTATAACTTTTGTTAGCTTTATTTAAAAACTGCCACTCTCCTCCAAGACGTTTGATACATCTTTAATAATTTTTTGTTGTTTTACTTCATTTTCTTTTTTAATTTTTGAGGTTGTTACTTGCTTGATTTGGATGTGTTGAGTTCTGAGAGTGCCTGGGTTTGAATTTGGCACTTTGAAATCATAATCTGATCTTACATCAAAACTAGTTAAAAAAAAAACTTTTAGAATATATAAATAGTTAAATTAATGGTCGGGAGTGGAAAGAGAGTTTGAGCAAGGGGATACATAGATAAAAATGAGACTTTATTCATAATTTAAAAAGGAAATAAAATAAAAATAAAAAATATTTTGCTACTGCAAAAAAATAAATTTCTTAAGATGTTTAATATAATATACAGAAAATATTAAGCAGACTCTTAGACACAGATGAACCTCTATTCTCTGTTAGCACCTTCTTATAATAATGCATAGGAAATACTGAAAATATTATTCTACTTATAAAAACATAAAATTTTTATTTTCTTTTATTTTGCTTATTATTTTGGTACTTTCATGCATAATAGAATGTACTTAAAGCCTATGTTCTTCTTCCTTTATCAATTCTTCCTGGACTCATATCACCTCCAGAAACACATTGTGTTCAATTTTATGTCTACTTACTTTGAATGACCCACTGAGTACAATTAATGCAGTATATATGCTTATAGTGGTAGAGTGTTATTTACTGAGCATGGGCACCTGCCATACTGCTGAAGCAAACTAACTCTTCCTCTCCCAGTAGCCATCAGCCAGCAATAGTTCCTCATCTATGGATGAGGCTCCATGACTCCCTCCCTCTCCATACTGAACTGTTAGATAGATTGATATTGTATAGGTCTTTTGCTGGCAGCCACAGTTGATGTGAGCTGGTGAGCTCAAGGTATTTGCATGGTCAAAAGACATTATTTTAGAATATTTTCTGACCTTTGGCTCTTACAATAATCCCTTTCTGCTAACTTTTTTGTTGATGGTCTCTAAGCTTTGGGAAGTTGTGTGATACAGACATTTAATTATGGCTGAGCAATCCTTGGTCATTTGTTTGACCATGTTGAGTCTTTTGATCACCATTTGCTGCATAAAGAATCTGCTCTGATGAGACGTGATAGCTGTACTAGTCCATGGGTGCCAAGATAAGCAGTTACAAGGTAGTTTGAAATGTCATGTAATTTTAAGTATATAATATTTGAGCTTCATTGTATTCTGCTTTTATGTGTATGGGTGTTTTGCTTGCATGTATGTCTGTGCACTTCATGCCTATAGGGCCTATGAAAAGCAATAGGGGGCATTGGATTCTCTGGTATTGAAGTTACAGGTAATTAGGGGCTGCTGTGAGGTTACTGGGAATATAAACAGGGACCCCTGGAAGAGCAGGCAATACTCTTGATCACTGAGTCATCTTACCATCTGTCTTGTTTGTTGTACTTTGAATTTTTTTCTATTTTAATTTATTTCTGTTTTCTTGTTAATGATATTCTGATTCTTCAGGAAAGAATTAGCCATGTATTCTCTGAGTTCTAACATCAATGTGAACCACTTCTATCTTAATATTTTAAGCACAATGAAGTAATTACTATGTATCTCTATTATCTATTAAAATACTTAAGTAGAAGTTCTGTTATTAATCACCTTCACAAACTAACATAGTACCTAAAGGTTAGTGATCTATTCTAGAAAAATATACAAAAATTCTAACTGCAGCCATTTTTTCTAGTGTGTAAAGGGTGTTTATTTTAGATTGCCTCAAACCATAATACCACACCTTAGTAGATGCAAGTTAACTGGGTTTTAATACACCCCAAAGTTGTCATATAGGTCCAAAGCAAGACTGTGGTTACATACATTATACACTAGTACATTCTTGTATCACTACTGTTTCTTTCAAGGCCTTTATTCAAATATATTTATATATTCAAATATATAAAATATAAATATAAAAATCCACTCTCAAGGCCTGTGCTACTGTGACAGTCAATCCACTTAATAATGTAGCAGGAATTCATTTGACCAGAAAGCAAGAGTACACAGCAAGAATAAGTGAAACAAAGGGAACATTTACATGTCAGATACATTTGATTGAGTAGTGTGGCACTTAAACATTACTCAGCAGAGTGCATTTAGAACTTCTGAATATTGACCTCTAGAATGTTACATTTTACATTTTCAAACTGATTATGCTTTCAATTGATCACAGATAAACAAAAATAGAGAAAAGGAACAATCTGTCATCAAACTATGGTGGTTTCAATAAGAATGGCTCTCATAGACTAAATTTTGACTGCTTAGAGGCAGGCATTAGGAGGTATGGTCTTGTTGGAGTAAGTATAGTTTTATTGGAGTACATTTGGAAGAAATGTGTTATTGCAAGTGGTTTTGGAGATTCAAAAGCCTAAGACTGGGCCAATAGCTCTCTTCTTCTGCTTGCAGATTCAGATGTAGAACTCTCAGCTACATCCCCAGCACCTTATCTGCCTGTACACCACCATGATTTCTACCATAATTTACTAAAGCTCTGAATGTAAGTCAGCCCCAATTAAATGCTTTCCTTTTATAAGAGTTGCCCTGGACATAGAGTCTCTTCTCACGAACAGAACTTTGGCTGAGAAAAATACCATCACTTTTTTTTCTGATAAATTTCACCATTATATAACTTTTAAGACAAATTGTTTTTTGTTGGACATGTTTGACTTTTTGGTTATAATTTCCTTAATTATTGGATAGTTTTTAATTCTGTAGTTTACTTTTTCTTAGTTTAATTATTTGTTTACTTGTTTTGTGTGTAGTATGTCTGTGTACATGTTCATTGGTGCATATGTAAATATATTCTTTTGTATGTAAAGGCCTAACTCTCTACCTTTTTATTATTTATTTGTTCATTTGCTTGAGACAGGATCTCTCATTGAGCCAGAAGCTCACTGGATTCTGCATGACTACCTAACTACCCAGGCTCTGAGCTCCTGCCTCTGCTTCTCCAGTGCTAGGACTATAGAAACAAATCACAAAGCCTGACTTTTCATGTGAGTGTTGGAGCTCAGAGACCAGTTCCTCATGTGTGTACAGGAAATGTTTTGTAGAATCAGCCATATCCACATCTCATACCACCTCATTTACATAGCTATTTTTCCTAGCTCAGTGACACAAAGATAAAGAAAATATCCCTTTAAAAACAACTCATTCTTAAAGTATACTATTATCAATTTGTCACCTAGTACATTGTTCTGTTTACCTTTATGCAAAGCACTGGCATGCATTGTGTATCATACTATTTTATCTCATCTATTAAGAGCAGTTAAAACAAAAAGAAGAATAATGGGGTGTAGCTGGCTTTACCCCTAGGACCTTTGGGAGGAGGTGTACCATGAGATGAGCTTCAGCTTTCTCATTTCTGTAACCTGCTGTCTGGCATTGCTCTTAACAGAGGCTAATGCCACCTTTCACACACACTTAACTAGATTTGATGTATTATTTGTCTTCATTAGGAGGCAAATTAATTTTTAATTGAAAAAGAAAAGATTACTGCTCCACTGGATTATTAAAAAGAAAGCCAACTTTTTCCTTGCATAATTGTATAAGGAAGATGTCATTTGAAATGACTAATGCCTGGGCAATATTCTAACACCTGAAAGGAACCTCCTCTAGAGGGGGATAGAAAATATCTAATAATTACAATTGAAATTTTTTTATACTTATTCTCATGATATACTTAGGGTTAAAATGAATACTCATTGTTCATTAAATTATAAAAATTTATTTTATTGTAGTACCTTTTAAGAAACCAAATTTAGGTCAAAAGGCATTTAGTAAAAGTGTGAACCTTGTTCTCCTTTATTAATTTTTACTTTGGCACACAGCAGAATAATGTTTGTTTTTTTATCTATGGCGTAAGTGAAATTAAGGAACCATGAAAAGAAGTATAAACACAATTGAAATACTATATAGTCTGTTCTCCAGAGATAGCTCAGTAGTTTAGCATTCTCGCTGCTCTTTCATAGCATCCAAGTTTGGTTCACATCACTTCCAGTGGTCGACAACCACCTCTCATACCAGCTTCAGGAGATCTAATGCCCTATTCAGACTCCCTGCAGGTACCCACACATATGAAGAAAACTGAATCTTAAAAAATATCATATAAATATGTAACTTTGTAAAATAAGCTGTTTTAAATATAATTTAGAAAACATCATGTTGAAGATAATTACTGCATGAAAAATAAATAAGCAAAGAATACATTTATTTTTAACTCATTGACCAAAACATTGTCCATTATATAAAGATTAAAAAACCTTAAACTGTTACTTTGCACAGCTGCTTTGAATGTGAACAGTCTGAGTAATAATGAACAGAAAATGAAGGAGAGTGATAAACACTTGGAAGATTTACTGCTAAATTGTGAAGCACATCAACTGTTTGGTGCTTTGGAGCTTCTGCTCTAAATGTGTATTATCTTGCAGAAGACATTGGTTATGAAATGCTGTGCATCAAGGGCAGATGTACACATGAGCACTGGAGAGAAATGTAAATGGTGTTTTATGTGAGGAACTCAGTCAAATGCTGAGAGTTTGGACCTGACTCAGATATTCACTTCTAGATTATCCCCTAAACTAGTAATGTGGAGATCAATTAAAATCAAATGCTCTCTTTAAAAATCCCTTTCTCTACTTTATACTTACTCTATATCACTTCTTGTGGAGAAGGAGAACGAGTAAGGCAGGGGAGGTCATTGGTGGATGGATAACTAACACTAAAGAAATTTGAAAAAATCATGTGCAAGCCTATTTCATGAGATCCATCCAACCAATCTTCCATCCATCTATCTATCTGTTAATCTATCTATTTCTTTATCTACTTACATATCTATCATCACCATCTCATGGGACCTTTTCTGGCCTTTACAATACAAGTTATGTGCAGGCATTTATGCAGGAAAAATATCCATATGCATAAAGTGACAGAAAATGTTAAAGGTAAAAAAAAAACTCAACAAACCACCAAGCATAAACTTCTGAAAAAATACAAATAAACTAATAAATGTATAAATATAGAAATAATTGTTCAAATTCTCAATTCTCTCTAAAGTGAGCAAAGATAACAATTTTTTTGACTGGGAGTAAAAATTTAGAAGAAGCACTCAGTATACAGAGAAATTTCTTTTTTCCTGTATTTCTAAGGACAACTGAAGTCATGCATGGCCTATTGGTCAGCTATAAGCAATGTTAAAAGATCTCTTTTCTTTTAATGTTAATAGAACCAGAGAGCTACTGCAATCAGAAACAACAGATTACTATGTGAAGTGAATGTTGGCAGCCAGATTTTCTTCAGTTCCTTTCTAGGACGCAAATCCTAACTCAAATTTGTCGACGTGATTTTAGAAAACTATTTGCATGAGTTAAGGTCTAAGAGGAATTCCTATCCAACTTCAAAGCACTGTTAGTAATTATACTTCTTTAAAGAGAGAAGAAATTGAAGCAGAGGAAACACCAAGTGATAAAAATGTCCCAGATTTGATGAAAGATGTTAATTATACAAGTTAAGTAAACATCAACCACAGATCACTAATTCTATATGAGTCTTTCTAGCCAGAGCTCTC
Organism: Sigmodon hispidus; assembly: GCA_004025045.1. Classification (NCBI taxonomy): domain Eukaryota; kingdom Metazoa; phylum Chordata; class Mammalia; order Rodentia; family Cricetidae; genus Sigmodon; species Sigmodon hispidus. Next base: position 23,713 of record PVIH01007243.1, on the reverse strand, counting down.
AAAAACTAGAGAGGAAATATCTCAATGGAGCTAGACAAATTACATACTACCAAGAGATGCACAGGGACCTGAAGAGTGTGGGAAGCCCTATGGCTGGCCTGAAGCTGAGACTGGGTCAAAGCATATGTAAAACCCAGATTTTCTCATCCTGAGAGCTACAGGAGATTGGCTGCCTCCCCACCTTGCCCAGGTAGACCCCAGTAGTTAGGCTTCCTCGAGTGAGGATGTACCCTGATGCACAACACACACCTCCAAGAAGAAATTGTTTGCTATATCAGACCCTTGAAATAATCCCAGGATAGAATTCCCAGGCTATACTTCCTATATGACTTATATGGTTCTTTTCCTGGCCCCGGAGTAGGAAAATGAAACACCCTGAATGTTCTTGCTACAGCCAATGATGTACCACCACATGGACCTGCTAGGATATAATTATCCCTTGTCTCCTCTATATAAACAAGCTGTCCACTGACCTAGTCTCCAGGTGTCTTTTTTCCTCTTGTACTCATAGACTCTAGGAATCTGCCTTTGACTCTGCCAGTACTGGGCAGGTTTTGTCTCCTGACCATGCTGGGATAAGGCAGAGCTCAAGCCTGACCAATAAGGGATTGAGATGGAAAGAGTTCATCAAAACTTCCACTCCAAAGGAAGTATGCTCCCAGGATAAGAGTTGTCAAATAGAAGTGTTAGATTAAACCACGTGAGTCTGTTTTATAGATAAGAGGGATTGATTAAGATATAGATTGGCAAGATGCACTTACAAATACAGAATGGCATAAGCAGCTAAAGTTGTCCTCTGTCCTTCGCAGGTCAATGACCACACCAAAGAAGGAGCTCCAGACCTCAGTCTCTCATCTTATATCTGGTCATATATGCAGTTAAAGAAGCGCTGGCTCTCTGAGTCTGGACAGCCCAAGTTCAAGGGTGGTACAAGTTGAAGTACTTCTTATTCACATTATATTGTAAGTGTATAATAATTTCTTTAGTTTGTAGAGCAATGCATTATCCTGGAGTGTAAAATTGGAGACTGGAGAGGAGCATCAGCATGGAAAGGCACCTGCTATTAAGCCTAAAGATGTGGTTTCAATCTCTGGAGCATTATGGTGGAAGAAAAGAACTGACCCCTGTAAGCTGTCCTCTAACCTCCACAAATTCTCTTTGCATGCTTACAAATCCCATAAAAATAAAGAAAATGTAACAAAAAATGGTAGTCTATAAGAATTAGTAAAGAATGACAGGTGGGATGGCTTAGACATGAAACCACTTCTTGCACAAGCCAAAAGACCAAAAGAGGTGAGTGGAATCCCTATAATTCATACAAAGGCAGAACGAGAAAACACACTCCTCAAAGCTGTTTGACTACCTCCTGTACACTATGCCACACACGTGCCCCCAAACAATGTACAGGCAAAATAATAAACAAACAAAATTTAAAATGAATAAAGGAGTCAGAAATAAAATATCTCAAAAAATTAAAGGTCATATTATTTACTGTAGCATGTTTATCACACACATAAGAATAGTTTTATAAAGTTGCCCTGCTGCCTTGACCCTTGTCACCTGTGGCAGGCAGGGGAGATGGCCTAACCTCTCACCAGCTGCAGCACGCTAGAAATGGGTAGCACTCTGGAAAAGAAACCGTGCATCTCATCTGGGCAGCACAGTAGACCTGTCTTATTGACAGGGTTCCAGGAGAACTTGGCCCTAAAAGTTAAGCTTAGGGGAAATCTGAAGAAGCATATCATTTCTACAGCTGTGGATAAGCCACTGAAAAATTCAACATCTAATGAAACATCCTAACATACTAGGACTATTCATGATCATTTTAATCTATGAGGAATATCTATAGAAATGCCTCCAGCAAAGAGAGAGTGACTGGAAGGGGTGGGAGGGGTAAGGGACCTTGAACAAGGATATACACGGATAGAAAATGTCAATCTATTCATAACAATAAAGAAGTAAAAAAAAATACTTAAATAATAAAAACCTATAATATGAACAAAATGCATCAAGCAAATAAAAAATGACAATACATCTGAACCACCTCTTTTCAAGTGAAAGAATATAAGCATTCAATAACTGAAGGCTCTTCAGTATTTTCAAAAATCAGGTAAACAGAAATAAAAATAAAATATGATACTATTTAATAGAAATAACCTTATTTCTCAACTTGAATATATCTGACATCTATTAAAATCCAAGTTTCTAGGCACTGTGTAAAGAATTTTCATCATCAGATATTTGAAACAGGAAAATTTACCTAAAGTCTGGGTGACACCTGGTAGAAGCCAACATAAAAAAGTGTATAGAAGCAAAGAGATCTGGATCATGAGAAGGAGACCCACAGAGATGGCTGGATGTAGCTATAGGGAGCTCACTGAATCAGAACCTTCAGGAAAGGAATTAAACTCTCTAAAAATAGATGGCTGTCAAATAGCATGGGAAGTTTGTGGAGCCTCTTGGAGTAGGATGTTCCTGGTGCATGAACTGACATCTTGGAGCTCATTCCCTACAAAGAAACAGCTAACTTAGTCCTAATACTAGGGTGAGGGACTCAGACCTACTTCATCTGCATACCGCAGACTGAATTGATCCATCTTGGAACTCCTTGACCATTTTGGGGAATAAATGGTGGAAATGGGAGGGAGGTTGAAGGAGGACTGGAAAGGACTGGGAAGAGGCAAGGGAGGGGGCAGTGGTATATATATAGAAAAAAACCTTTTAAAATAAATAAAATAAAGGACATAGGAAAAGAAGAAGAAAAAAGAAATGCCTCCAGCAAAATCACATTTAGTTTGTCAAAATGAAGCACCGTTCATTAACTTCGAATTTCAATTATAATCAATTTTAACAAAGCAAAATTACATATTATAGTAAATCAAGTAAGAACAAATTAATGTAATACAGATGATTACCTAGTAGACACCTACCATTGATGAATGAAAAATAGATGATGGACACATAATAGATCAATACATAAGCAATACCTAGAAAAGTAGGTGACAGATTATAGAGAGGTAGATATATAAACAATAGATGAATAGATGATAGATAGTTAGATAGTTGATATATAGATGATAGGTAGGTAGACAGAAAAATAGATGACAGATGATAGAGATAGATAGATGATTAATAGACATATAGATAGACATATAGATGCTAGGTAGATAGACGATAGAGAGAGAATATCTACATCAGAAAGAAGCTCACATCTTGTGGTTTAGTCATTTTAGCCTTTACAAAGTATTCTATTGACAAAAAATTCCACGCCTTTTCCCCTCATCTTCCTACTGTGGCAGCACATGAACTTTTCTTAGGGTAAAGGTTGAAGAGAAGCAATCCTGAACCATTGAAATTTCTGTGTCTACAACTTTGCAAGCTAATTATGTAAAAGGAGTTATTAGCTTTTAGGAGTTATTTATTTAAACATTAACCCTCATCAGTTATATGCACAACAATCAGTCACTTCTTTTTTATTTTCATGATGTTGTTCTATTAGCCAATAGTGCTCAAGGGTGCTGAATTTATTGATACATCCTGCTAAGTTTTTAAACTTTAAAAATACTCTTCTAAAAAAAAAAGAGAGAGATGTTAATATTAGTTGTCTTGTAGAGAATTTTTCTGTCTTAAGATTGTTTTCTCTCTGTACTTTAATTGTTTGTGTATAAGAAAAGAAACTATATTGTCTTAGAATCCCACCTACCCTATTATAAACAGTTTTACTTAATTATTTTAATAAACAATGACTCTAGTTTCCAATTAATTTACATTCAGAAACACTGTTCATAGGGAATTAGGTTCAAATGTACTTTTGAATGATGTACTTCAAAATCAGAAACATCTCAATTATTGACTAACAAGGTAAATATACAAATCTACTGTATATGAGTTGCTACTTAACAATAAAGAACAGTGATAAAGTATGCATATTTCTTCAAAAATCATATATAAGTTTTAAAATACTATTAATAAGTGAAAGAAACAAACAAAGATAAATTTGCTTTAGATGATCCCACTTCAAACATGTTCTAGAAAACACCAACCAATCTATAGTGACAGAAAGACTGATGTGTATCCATGGCTATAGTGACTAGGGAAGTGTGATGAGGACGATATAAAGAGAAGACAACAAAAAATAGCCTTAGGAAATTGGCTAGATAAAACATTTATTATCTGATAGCTTTGATGGTTTCATAGGTATATGTATTTAGATTCATATATACATAAACATCAATCTTCATCACTTTATATAATTTAAGTACACATATATTTTAGCATATAAGTCATAGTCCAAAATGAAACTTTGGGATTCTAAAAGTTTTCACAAATCTTCATCTTCTCAATAAGAGTATTAAATGTACTTAGTATAATGCTATGGTTTAATAAGCCTTATTTTGATTTATAAAATGGAAAAATATCATTGATTTCCAATGAAATGGCCAAAAGTAGAAGATCAAAGTGTCACACTTAATTAGGAGAAACATGGTCGCATAAGTTAATATAAGTCAAATAAATTTTTTTTCATCATTTAACTCATGGTATAGAAACATGATTGTCAATGTGACAGACACTTCACACCTGTTTTATCAACCAAGTTTGATGGTTTGCACCTATGGTCTCAGCATTTGAGAGGTTGAGGCAAGAGGAACATCATTCATCCAGTTTAGTCTGGGCTAATAGGAAAAGTGTCTCAAAATGGCAAAGCAAAGAAAATAAAATCCCCTAAACATCAACTACTCACAAAAAGTTTCTTTGGTCAAGATGATTAAAAATGTTTTAAATTCACAAAAAACACTTTGCCTTTTAGGGGAATAACAGTACTTCTGTGAACATTTTGTTACCTGTTAGAGTATGAAACACAGAAAGAACACATCCAAAATCATATAAAGTTTCATACACTTGCCTATGTTTCTACCCTTATATAGACATATTAGATGAGTTTTCTTTTCCTGCAACAATAAATAAATTCAGTGAAATTTTGAAGTTACTACATGATAGTTCTGTAGGTGTGTATACATACTGATGTAGCTTGATAGACCTACAGTTCTACTCTGAGTTTCAAAAGACATACACCAGTTTATCTTTCAGCCTAGCAGGGTGTGTTCTTTTCCTGATAATGTTAGAGTTCATTTGCATAGAGTAACCTTTTAGAAGATTAACAGCCTCATGCATGAACCTCCTGTCCTTGTTTACTGTCTGCTTGAGATCTGTCTCAACTCAGATTCCCTTCGTCATCAAAGCCACAACCAGAAGATTAAACTGTTCTCTGCTCATGCATCTCTGTGTTCCATGCTCTGCACCAATGACTATTCTTTGTTCTATATCTCTTTGAAATTAACAAGATAAAAATGATCTAATTATAAGACATGTTCTCATGAGATTGGATTTATAGGTGGAAATTTTTTTTCCTAAATATATTTGTTAAGGTCCTTAGGCATTAAAAATGTCTATGATCTCAAGTGTTGGTCATTTTATGTCTCTGGGGCAGATTGTCTATTGGGGATGATGAACATCAATAGTCTTTCCAAAATTTGTCTACTTTCACTTTACACACCAAGAAATTTTTATTGCTCAGTAACTTTTTAAAAAAGAGAAGTGTAGGAATTAGCATAACAATTTTTATATATGAGATGTGAAGGCATATAACTAACAGCCTTTTCCATAATTATATCAGACTACTGGTTTTCACTTTCTCTATACTTCTTGCATACCTGTTCTAAGATACAGTTATCAGCCACTAAAGGTTTTCTTTATTCCCATGAGAAATAAAGCAATACTAACATGTTAATTCCTTTCCAAACTGAATATAACAACTTTCTCAAGTAAAACACTATTTTATTTTTTTGTGTCTATTAATTTACTTTTTTAATTCTTAAATTGTTTAGCTTTATTTCAAAAATCATATGTATGCATTATTAAAAAGTCATTTGCCTGTGTGTATATGAATCACATGCTTTCCTCTTGCTCATAGATGTTAGAAGAGGGTCTAGGATCCCCTGAACTGAAGTTATGGATGGCTGTGATCATTGGTGGGTACTGGAAATAGAACTTGAGTCCTCTGTAAGACTAATAAGTTCTGTCATCTCTATAGCCCCACATTTTTAAAGTTAACCTGTATTTTTAAATATGTGCCATGTGTGGATAGGGCATGCACACATGAGTAGTTTCCCATCAGGCTACAAAAAGGTGATAAAATGATAAGACAGGTATGGTGGCTGGAAATGAACTCAAATCTTCTACAAGAGCAGCAAAACGCAACTGCTGAATCATTTCCCAGTCTCTGCCTTATCTGTTTTTCTTCTTGTTTCTGTTATAACAAAATCATTGTTAAACCCAAAGGAGACCTTTTTTATTTTTTTCAGGAGTCCATTATGGGATAATTACTAATCTCTTTCCTGAAGGAGTCCATCATTTATAATTTCATCACATATTAAGTGAATACACTCTACTATATGGTACATTTCTTTGTGTGTTACTGTTGCTATGACAACATTGAATGTAATTTTTCAGAATAAAACAGGAAGCTGCACCCCACTCTCTCGAACTCTCTCAGTATTGTCCTGAACACTAAGTATCTCTCAAAAGCTATGAGTCAGTTTTTCCTTTTTATAGATACAGGGGTCATTCACTGAGATAGAATAAGATGATTTTGACATTAGACATGGAATGTGTGATTATCTGATTTGCACTGACATCTCAGAAGTAAAAGGAAATGGTAAATCAGCTTCATGTTCTATCAGTGGCCAACTATTTCAATACAAAAACAAAACAAAATACACACACACACACACACACACACATACACACACAGAGAGACAGAGACAGAGAGACAGAGAGAGAGAGAGAGAGAACTGTAAAACTCACCTGGAACTTCAAAGCTCTAGCTGGCTTTGAAAGCAAGGAGCTCCCACATTCACGTGACAATAATAATTAATCCAAATACATTTAGGAAACAAAACAATATAACAAATTGATTTGTTATCTTTGTTTATGCCATGCTGGCAAGGACATAATGTTACACATAAATTTTGACACAGTTTTTTAGATGCTTTCTGGGAATCTGGGCCAACTGCACCTTGACTGCAGGTGGTCTTTCTAACATCTAAAATGGAGAGAAATGGTCTGAACATTCAATCATATTTATATGAGAAGGTACGGTTGGAGACATCTGAATCTTCTGTAAAGCAATTAAAAGGCATTTACCTTTAAACAATGAGCAAATGATTGCTGTAAGGTGAATTACTGATCTGATAAAGCTTTTCAAAATTCTCAAGACTGAAATTTTCAATTTGAATGTATATATATATATATATAGTATTTTTATTTTTTAAATATAAAGTCCATTACCAGAAGTAATGGAAGATTCAATCAATAAGAATAGATTTACACAACTTGAATTCTCTGGCTATTTAATTGTCATTGAAAGTTTTGTTTCCTGATCTTACTAGTAGAGCTGACTATATGAATTTACTGTTAGCACATAGTATGTTAAATGACAAAGTAAAATTATATTAAATACATCATTAAATGTTTAAATTATTCTACTAAATGTCAACTGTGTAAATATATTTTATCAATATTTCTGTAATGTCCTACTATTCTAGTGAACTATATAAAACATATCATAGTTAATTTGAATTAAAAAACACAATATAATAGTAAAACAGTAAATAACTGGCATGAATTCTTACAAAAATTCAATTAAATTGTAAAACCATGATTGGCCTCGGTTTTTTGTTCAGTAGAACCTTAGTGTTTTGAACTGTTTTGGAACCCTATTAGTGACTTTTGTTTTAAAATGATGGACTTGATTTGAACTTTCTCCTATATTTGGCATTTTGAAGAATGGTTTCTTAGCTGCTATGGTTTTTTTTTTAATTACATGGCAAAGTGTTTAAGGTATAACAAGTATGACACTGTCTTCATAAATTTTGTGTCTATAGGATGTGTCCCACTTGCAATATCTCGCATGTAGTACTCTAATGCGACATAGTGCTATACGTATTATTTTTTCCAAAATTTGTAGTAGCATGTTTACCTTTATAGATATCTTAGTAGAGGAGGAAAATATCCTATTTTTTAAAAAATGGGGAATGTGAGTGTTAGGCTGATTCTGTATTTCTACGATGACAAAAAGAATTTTCTAATTGTTGAATATTATATGCAACTATGTGTCACTGTTAGGGAGAAAAGAGCCTTCCATTGAAGCAGACCCAAGTGAGACCAATTCTTGAGACTTTCATGATGGAGAGAACTTATTGTGCAAATTTTCCTCTGACCACACCAAGCAGACACACATCTATACCCCTTCACACACAAAAATAGTTCAGTTTAAATTTATGTAATTAGCAAATAAATAATCTTTATTTTGTAATTACAGACTTTTCTCATAATTATGAATGTGGAATGTCTTTTTATTTTGACAGAAAGGCCTGTATTCTTTATGTGTATACATGCACATGATTTTATGCATATGTGTGCATGCACTAGTGTGTGTGTGTATGTAGAGTATGCATGTATGGAAGACAGAGATAAAATCTGAGTGTCTTCCTCAGTTGCTCTCCTACTTGTTTTATGAGACAGGATCTCTAATTTTATTTGGTACTCTGATCATAAGAGGTTGCAGGGCCAACAGTCCCCATGTATCTGCTGTCTGCTACTCCAGAGCTGTGATTATAAACTTGTATTGTCACACTTGCCTTTTTTGTAGTGAATGCTGAGGATCAAAACTCAGGTTTTTCTTTTTGCATGCCAAGTCCTTTACTAAAGGAGCTGTCTTTACAGTCCAATTTATTAATTGTGAATAATAATAAAAGTTTTTCATTTTTAGAGGTTTATTTTTCTGTTAATAATTGTTGTGAATAATGTCAGCACAAAATATATATGTTTAGCAGTAATTTTATTCTCTGCTGATTACCCACAAGAAATGAAGAACTGTGTTAACAAAAAAACTTGAACATACATATGCACAGGGACTTGGTTTAATTTAATGCTCAAACTGGAAAAAAGTTCTGTGAAGCCTTAGCAAGCATATGAATGAGTTGAACAGCAAATTATGGTGTACCCATATAAAAGAAATTTGCTTAATAATCTCAGAGGGGTATAAATGCCCAATAGGAACATGGATAAATAACAATAACATTATACTGATCAAAGACAACACAACTGTAAAATTAAAATTTTTGAAATGGTGAGACATGTAAACTTAAAGTAAAGTTCAACAAGTCAGACATTATATGGAACTGAGAATTTTTCTTTGACAAAATAAATAGTCCATAAGGGTAGGATTTACTTAAAAAACAAAATATTTCATATCTTGATTGTCATGTAGATATGCAATTCAACATATTGTTAAATTTTGTAATTTTATACTTAAATGAAGACATTGTGCTATAAGTATGACACTTTTCAGTTTACTTTCTTTAAAAACTAGAGTACTATTCTGTTTTTATTACTATATCTCAGTAATATGTGTTGATGTCTGGAATGATAATTTCTACAGCATTATTGTTTCAACTAGCCAGTGTAAGGAAGTTTGCTGCAAGATTGTTTCTATTAGCTGTGATACACACATGAAATCTCAACAGTAAAACTGCTTAAACAAGACCAGAACAATGAATGACACCACCATTTGGTTCGAATTTGGCTGAGATGAGGCACAGGCAACATAGAGTAGGAAGCACAGCAGTATGTGGGTGAAATATATGTATGTGCTGAGTGAGAGGTAAAGAGAAAAGTCTAAAGGGAGGGCAAGATATATGTGAGAGAATGAATGGATGAGATAGTGGGTAAGCTAAGAGTGAATGAATGATGTAAAAGTATGATGTGTGTGAATGAGTGTATGAGAGATAAAGCTGTGTGAAAAATGCTGCTTCTACGGATAGGAACTATGCAACGAATTGTATGATAATGTGTAAGAACAGTGTCTTCTTTAGATACAACCCTTATAACTCTGTATAAAGTCACTTTTTTCTTCCTTTTTTATTATTATGAATAACGAAGTCACACCACTTTTTATCCTTGTATATCCTTATTCAAGGTCCCTTCCCCCTTCTACCATAACAAGTCATTCTCTCTTCTTCACATCTCCCCATCCCCCCCATGGGCAGGCAGTCCCAAGGTCCCATGGTCCCAATATTGCTTAGTTAAGCCTCCACCCCTGACAAATCCAGTTTTCTCCTCGCAACATCAAGACTGAGTCATGTGTTCCTCTAGGGGGAGTGGGATCCAAGGGGTGCATATTTCTATGCCTGACTTTAAATTATTGGATAATTCATTGGTTTGCTCTTCCCTGGGGAAAGCTGTTTCTTCCATGCTCAGCATTTTTTAGTTTCTTGTAGTTATTTTGGTGAGGCCCCATGAGCTTTTCCCCTGTCCACTTAGTATGTCTCTTGCTGTGGTCTTGTTTAGCTCCTGTTTAGGCCGTCATGTCAGTGAAACTTCATGGATATGGTTTCTAACAAACCTATAAGACATAATGTCACAGAAAATTCCCATTCCTTTGGCTCTTACAATAGCTCTATCTGCTCTTTCATTCAGAGGATCCCTGGGTCCTAATTGCTGGAATTGTATCTGTATCTGTTGGGACTGGCCTCCATAACTGCATTTTTGTTAGTTGTAATTATCAGTAATAGCTCCCATTTGTTGAAAATAAAGCTTTACTTGATGAGGAGTGAGGACTGCACTTTTTTATTGATATCATTACTAATGTATTATAATATTATTATTAATATTGTAATTGTTAATCTATGTCTATATTCAGTAGCTCCTTTTTTTAATTTATGAAATATGGTACTCCAGATTTTGATGCATATGTGTTTAGTATAATAATAGCTTCTTGGCTATTTGTTTTCTTGATTATAATGAAATGTACCTATTTACCTCTTCTAATTAGTATTAATTTGAAATCTCTTTTGTCCCCTTGCACTCCCTCCCTTCCTCCTCCCAATCCCTCCCTGTCTGTGTACAGCCTCCCTCCTTCCCATCCCCTATCCCTTCTCCATAAGAATCAAAAAGTCCCAATGTGGATCAACTCAGCAGCCACTCCAAGCAGGTTTGATTCCCTCATCGTAATATCATGTCTGGTTTAGGTGATCCTCAGGGGAAAGTGGGCTCCAGAGTGCCAGTCCATGTAAAGAAACACAGTCTGATCTCTCCCCTCGAGGGTCCATATGCTGCCCATGTCAATGAATAGCTACCTATCCTTGGAGGGCATAGTTTCTTTTCTTGAAGGTTCCCCAGTGGCTGTTGTTGATTCATTGAGCTCCCCAGAGATCCAACTACTCATTACTGTGGGAGTTTTCTTCATAAGCCCTATCCCCTTGCTCATAGAGAGTTTTCTCCCCTGCTCTCAGTTGGACCAGGAGCTCAGCAGAATGTTCAGTCATGTGTTTCTGTCTCAACCTCTATTCATTGTTGGATGTAAGTTCTGTGATGGCACTTGGGGTGTCTATTCATTTGATTTTAGGGGAAGTCTTGTCTAGGCAACACCTTTACTATTGGTTGGAGACCTAGGCAGGAACATCCTGTGAGTTCTTATGAGTGACTCTAACATCTAGTCTTTTTCCACATTGGCTTCCTTTATTAAGATCTCCATCTCTTTTTCTTCCCTCCTTATTGCTCCTCTCATTCAATCCTCCCATTCTCTAATGCTTTGTTCCCACTTCTTCCTGGGTGCAACTCATTATACTCTCAATTAGCTAAGAAGATCTCATCAATTTTTTTCTTCCCTGGAGATCTCTCTTAAGTTCCTTCTGATCCCAAGTTTTTCAGGGGTAGTGTTTTGCAGCTTGGATGTTCTTTGCTTTTTTTTTTTTTCTTTTTTGTCTAAAGTCCACTAATGAGTGAGTACATTCCCTGGCTATGTTTCTGGGCTTGTGATAACTCACTCAGAAGGATATTCTCCAAATCCTCCCATTTACCTGCAAATTATAGGGTGTAATATTTTTTTACTACTGAGTAGTACTCCATTGTGTAGATGTACCACAGTTTGTTAATCCATTCCTCAGTTGAGGGACATCTAGGTTATTTCCAGGTTCTTGCTATTATGAACAATACTGCTATGAACATAGTTGAGCTAATGCCTTTGGAGTGGGAATGTGAGTCCTTTGGGTATACTTAGTGTTTTAATTGTGATATACTGTGGGAATGTTCTTGTTTATTTTGTGTTTTACATTCTTCTATTATCACCATGGATGTGCCCTTTCTTAGTTTGGGAAGATTTTCTTCTATGATTTTATCAATATCATTGACTTGGGATTCTTATCTCTTATATATATCCAAAATTCAAAGACTAGCTCTTTCATGGTGTTTCACCTTTTTTTAACATTCTTTTCATGTTTTTTCTTTATGTTTTTTTTTGTTTTTATTATTATGAATAAAAAAGTCACATTTTCTATCTTTGTATATCCTTATTCAAGGTCTCTTCCCCCTCCCACCACATCAGGTCATTCTCTTTTCTCCACATCTCCCCATCAACTCCCTGGGCAGGCAGCAGACGGTCCCAAGGACCCACTGTCCCAATATTGCTTAGTTCAGACTCCACTCCTGGCAAATCCAGTTTTCTCACCTCAACATCAAGACTGAGTCAGGTGTTCCTCTAGGAGGAGTGGGATCCAAGGAGTCAGTCCAAGGTGTTTCTGATCCCAAGCTGTTCAGTGGTTGTGGTTTGCAGCTTGGACATGCTCTGCTTTTTGTTGTTGTTGTTGTTGTTGTTTTGTTTGTTTGTTTAGAGACCACTAATGAGTGAGTACATCCCCTGCTTATCTTTCTGGGTTTGTGATACCTCGCTCAGGAAGATATTCCCCAAATCTATCCATTTGCCTGCAAATTTTAAGATATCATTTTTTCTTTCTGCTGAGTAGTACTCCATTGTGTAGATGTACCACAGTTTGTTAATCCATTCTTCAGTTGAGGGGCATCTAGGTTGCTTCCAGGTTCTTGCTATTACAAATAACGCTGCTATGAACATAGTTGAGGTAATGCCATTGGAGTGTGACTGTGCATCTTTAGGCTATACACCCAGAAGTGGTATTGCTGGATCCTTGGGGAGATTGATTCTCAGTTTTCTGAGAAACTGACTTACTGCATTCCTGAGTGGCTGAACAAGCTTACACTCCCATCAACAATGGAGGAGTGTTCCTGTGCATATTTGATTGTGATTCTCTATTATATCTTGTGCCCATTTATTCTCTCTTTACTGATTCATTCTACTTCTAAAGGTTTTCTGTTGGTTTATTGAGTTACTGATCTTTAAAATGACTTTTTCACTCCCATCTTTAATTCAGAAATACCATTATACAGTTTTAAAAGAGTTTATTTATGTTTCTTCCTGAGGTACTTGGAAGTAAACAAACTCCTGTTAGACAGACTGATAAGGAGAGAGGTTACACAGGAATTACAAAGATGGCAAATATCTGGCTGCTTCTTCATCCTCCTGAGACTAATCATGAAGAACATTTTTTCTTCCTGTGACCTGGGGCTCTGTGACAAGCTGCTTTCTGGCCTGCAGAATGACGAGTCACCACATGCACGATTTTTCTCGGATCACACTTTATTGGAGTACAGCTCAGTTGAGGTAGAATAGTGAAAGAAAGACCCCGTGCCTGAAATGCAGCCTGCTTATATAGGGAAGCTGGGACATGTGTAGCTATATGATTGGTGCCCAACGTAATGCCTCATTAGCATATGGTTGGTGATAGGTCCAAAAGTAATGCCTCCTTAGCATATAGCTGGTGATAGGTGGTAAGGAGTGAAAAATTAGCATAATCAGGGATCACATCGGATAGGTCACTACTCAGCGCCTAATTAGCATAAGCGGCGGAGTTGCAATAGCTGGGGAACATGATGCAATGTTCCAGCAAGTTGTGCAAGGGCCAACCGCGCCGTACATGGCTCCTTCTTACCTACTGGACCAGATTGGTCAGATAATGTTTAGAGCTAGTCCTGAACATGTTTCCCTGAAAGTATAATTCTATAAGGCTTCTTTTGTGTCTAAGCTGACCAATGTAAAATGATAGGAATAAGACTTATTTTAGACTACCAAAAATATTTAGAATATCTAGGCTTCTGAGAGAAAATATATTTTGATTTTTTGTTATCTTTGCCACTCTGTGGGGAATCTTTTTCTCTATGTGCCTGTTTATGTGCTTCTTCACTTTTTATAAAATTTGTTACCTCTTTCTAACTGCTATGCCATATATTTTCCATGTCTTTAAATTCTTTAGTTGGCAAGAAAAAAAGGTAAAAGTTCAATCATGACCCGTAGACCTTAAAGTTACAGATATTGCAACAGCATTATATACAGCAAAAATTGAAGAGATTTTGAAAGAACTCTGAAATAAAAATCATATTCTATGTCAAAATATTTCTTCTGGTTACATATTGAAATGTGTCACCTGGAGCAGATAAGGGTCAGGCACATATTGTTTGGATAAAGAGGAAATTGCTCAAACTAAGCATCATTAGGAATCTAAAAATAAGCTCTCATGTAGCAAGCCCAACACCATGCAGTAGAAAAATTATCCTCAGAAACAAAGAATAGAAAAAAAGATAGTTTGTTTATCATGACTGTGAGTAAATGGTAATACTGAGGTCTGAATCTGAATTCAATCTTCAATAAAGATTCTCCTGTGTTATGTGATGGTAAACTGTAAATATCTGTCCCTCCTACTACTTGAATAAAATCCTGATTGGTCAGAAGGCACACAGAAAGTACAGGCACAGCCACTAGAATATGGAAACTCTGGGAGGAAGAACAGCTGAGCAAAGATGCCAGGCAGGCAGGGAGGAAAGAATATGAAAATGCTACTCTGAGAAAACACACTTAGCCACATGGCTAATCATGGTTTAGTTTAAGAGTAAGATTTAGCAAGTAATATGTCTGAGTCATAGGCCAAACTGCATATAATTGATATAAGATAACTAGACTTTGAGTGATTGAGACTGATGATCTAAATCTCAGGGCTAGGTCAGGTCATAAATTTCTTACTACACTCCTGTCAGTAGCACTCCTCCCAGGTTTTAGCTTATTTGTGGATTACCTGTTTCAAATTTTATCTTTCAGAAGGTACTGCAATAACTGCATTTACCTCTGTTTTATGGTAGATATTTCACCAGAGCATGTATTAGAAACCAGATAGTCAGGAGTCAACTAAGAAACATATGCTTTAAAGTCTTCGTAAAGGAAAAATATTTTCACTGTAAACTGTGAAATTTCATTACTCTTCATCAGTATTCCAGAGAGCTTCAGTCCAAGTAAGAGAAAATGGAAGTTCAAAAGATATTTACTATATCCTAGAACACATTTTGATCGTATATTAGCTTTTATAGCAACTCATTCAAGGTCACAGCATACATGATTCATTCAAAAAGCTTTTGTTGCTCACCTACTTACACAAGAATGGGGTTGGGGATGGTAACTGTCAATCAAGCTTTGTGGTAGTAATTGATATTACAACAAATAAGAAAACAGATAAAACAACTGTAAGCAGAAGATCATGACCAAATTTGGAGAGGGATTTAACTAATTGTCAGTGAATTAATTAATGCAGTATATCAGAATGGGAAAGTGGTGTGGGAAATGCATCCAGATTAAGGGAAATAGAAATGCAGGACTTGGGACACAAGTCCTGACAATATTTAGTATTTCAGAGAAAGTTCCTATACCACAATCATGTTTTGGTAGATACTGAGAGGATTAATTGAGGACATTTTAGGAGGAGTGGCTAGCAGAAGATTCCAAGTCATGCTTAGGTATCCACAAGGGTAGATTCTCAGATCTAATGCACAGGACCAGACCAGAGAATGTCAGAGTTGCTTTGTGGTCAAGCCATGTAAGGCTTGATTGTGATAATGATAACTATAAAGATCTTATCCCTAAGGTTCTCTGAGGCTACATTTTGAGAAAAGCTGAATGCAAGAGAAATACAGAGAAAGGCTTGGTGAGTATTTGTAATCATTGAGCAAGACATATTTTCAATTGGAGTCCAAAGAGGTGGATACTTTTTGTATAGTTTATAGTATGGTAATAGTGATCTTATGAAAAGAAAGAAATCATGCCTTTCAGTCTGAACGTCAAAGGAAACTCACATTTGCAATTTTAAACTGAAATATTAAACTAGACAAAAATGAAAAGGCGAAAATGGCACAGAGGCTGGGATGAAGAAAGACCCTTAAGAAGTCAAGGGCACAGACTGATGCCAGAAGCAGCTGGAGGGGCTGTGGGTAGGCCACCAAAGCCAGGCAGAACACTGGCTGGAAGCACATGGAAGAATAAAATGTTTAAGAAGCAACTTTCACACTGTTTCAAAGGCCCTTGAGAGATCCTGTCTGCATTGAGAACTGACTGGGATTTTAAAAGAGTAAGGCTGCAGGGATCTTGAAAGAAATCGTTGGGACCTGAGTAAGTCATTGCATAATTTCAAGATGCAATGAGCAAAGAGGAGTTGGAAGGCCTTCAAGAGTTGCTGACAGTGGTAACTGAAAGCAGGACAACAGCTGAAGAAAGTGATGGCATGGAGATATTTGTTATTTAAATACTGTTACCCTCTAGTGGGAGACTTAGTATGTTTGAAAGCTAAGGAGAAAAAAAACAATGTTAATTCTGAAGAATACTTTGTGTTCTTGAAGACATGAATAGGGACCCTGTGTATCATGGAGAGGTGGTTTAGATGGCCTTGACAGCTGAGTTGTAGGGACAAGAGGCAGACAGAGATAAAATGTTCCAGTTGAAGAGGTATCGGCTGAACACATTTGGCTGTTGCTCTGAATCATTTCTAATCCATTGGTGAGGTAAGACTAGATCACTGAGAATGCACAGGAGGATTATTAAAGTTTGAGAAGATGATAGATATGTCTAGTTAAATTTCTTGTTTCTTGTATTATTGTCTTTTAAAATGCCTTTATTTTCTGCTTTTAAAAATTAGGGTATATACATAAAATACTTTTGTTTATTTAATTAACAATTCTGTCCTATAAACCCTAGCCTGTCATTTATATTTAATTTTGCATTTTCATTAAAATATCTAAGCATCTTTTAGAGAACTTTGATTAATTTCAGGGCAAAGATCCAAATCCCTTTGTCTCTGACCATGCCCACAGTACTCCTTTGTCTCTGGCCATGCTAAAGAATATAATCTTTCATATGAAAGACTTTTTTCAATTTCACTTTTGAGAATTATAGATTAACTTATAAATTTATGAGAACAGCTTACCATTTTTATTTTCCTTTAAACAGAAATTGTAATATTAGATTGACAGGATTCCTAGATTCACAGAAAATTAAAAGCTGGAAAGCACAAGAGATCATTTTAAAAAATTAAAATAATATGGCAAAATAAAAATTTAGAAATTTACATTAACCCAGTTCTATGGATGAATTTAAATATAGATTTGATTTATATTTACATGAGTATGCCTTCCTGTCACCATTATCTTTTATTTTAGATTTCTTTGTTCTTCAATTTTACAGTGAATTATTATTCTATTGCATGATCACATGCATTATTCAGTTATGAAATTGTTTACAATTATATTAAGCAGCCACTGCATGTACAGAAGAGCATGGGGCTCTGCAGATGGTACCACATGTGGTTGTTGAATGTCAAGTTTATATGCAAAGCATTTTTATCTTACTGGTCTCTTAAGCCCATTAAGAGTTTAAATAACAAAGATATCCTGATACCCAGAGAAGGCATTTAAGGATGGAATCTAAGAACAGAAATTGAGTCACCAACTGAGATGTGATGAAGATTATCAGTATTTATCAGAGAGAAGGAGCAGAATTTGTGACACTTGGGAGCCTTTATTCAGAATTTCCAAAGGGAACTACTTTGCTGGCATCTACATTCCTAGAGCCTCTGAATTTGTGAGTCAATTATTTTTTAAGTCATCTGTCTGAGATGTAGAGCATGCCACAGAGTCACAACAGACAGTGCAAATCCTTCAGATTTTATTCTTCTTTCCACACCAAGACTATAGAACGTTCCTTCTCTCATTGTGCACATCCCAAGAAAGTAGATAATATAACATAACATGGAAAGAACAGTTATTTAGTTAGTACCTAATCTGTACCAGCAGCATTTACCTTTAAATGTTTTAGCTCATTGATTGCAAAGCATCAACATAGTGACTGTATGTGTTACATATTGCCTTGTGAATAAATTCCCACAAAGCATGGAGAATTGCTCAGACTCTCAGTATGTACAGTGCTGGCTGTGCAAATATTAAAACCTTACTTTGAATCCCCAGGACTCATTCAAAACAACAACAACCTCAGATTGTTGACAGTGAGGTTGACAGTGTGTGCCTGTAATCTTATATTTAGGGAGGTGAAGACAGAAGAATTCCAAGTCCTTTATAGCCTGTTAGTCTTGCTAAATAATGAGCTCCATTTTCAGTGAGAGAAACTGTCTTAAAAATAAGGTACATAGTCTCTGGGGAGCAAGTGTAACACCAAGGTCTAATTTTTTACACATTTGCATTCATGTCAGTACAAAATGTGAGGATATTTTGTCAAACTCATGCAAGCTGATGACAGAACTCAGGTCTTTTCACTTAAAGAGCTTCTGTATCTCTTGCCTATGTATTTTCTGTTGTCTGGTTGTAGATTGGATGTGACAACATTGAAGCTCTTTGTAAACTATACCTGGTAAGAAGATAGGTTCTATAGCTTTATTGAGGAAAATAAGTTTATAATAAGGGTTTGAGGGAGGTTCTGGTATGCTTTCCAGCCACAAAGCATAAATATCAAACTTGATAGTACATCTGTTCCCAGCATTCTAGGAAGATAACAGGTTATACACCGTTTCCCTCAAAAAACAGTCTGATATATTAACATTCTGGGTTCCCCAAATGCTTATCCTGTGAACATGGACCTCCGTACATCTGACAGTGGCTGAGGTGCTCTAAGGAGAAGGTTGTTCATGCTCCACATTCTTTCTGATATGTGATTCCTAATGAGCAAGTTTTTGAAGTGTGTTGAAATTTAGAGAATTCCATCTGAAACCAACCTACCTATTAGGCTGTGCATGTATTTATGTATGTATGTGTGCTTGCATTCATGTGTGTTATGTGTATGATTGTATCAATGAGTATCTCAATTTGTTGTAATTCTGGCTACCTGGAACTCAGTATATAGACTGGTCCTCAAAATCACAGAGACCCAGTCTCTGTCTCCTAGAGCTGGAGATGAAGGCTTGCACCACTAATCCTGGTTTGAATAAGAAAGCATAACCTCAAGGAGGAAAATCCCTACATGACAAGTCCTTCTTATATTAAAAGAGCAAAGAATCTAGTGAGAATCAAAGTAATCAATTTCAAATTCTGGCTATCATTGAAGTATTCATAGGTAAGGATTTATTCATTTATAGACATAGTTTCAGGGCTGAAGCAATGGCTCAGACATTAGAACCTACACGTGGATGCATTGCGGAGGATCTAAGTTCTGTTTCCAGCATCTATGTTGGGTAGCTCACAGCATCTTCAGCTCCAACTGCTGGGATTTTGTTGTTCCCTTCTGGGGTCATTTCGCACTGTACCCACATGCACAGTCCACACATGCATTCTCATCATTAAGTTAAAAAAAATCTAGAGACTCTTACATGCCTTTTAATTTTGGAGTATTCATCCAAATATTTCATAGGTTATTTGGCAACTGTTCTACTCCTGTGCACTTTCTTTTTTTTCTATAGAATCTCTCCTTATTTTTTATTATGAATGACTTATATATGTACACAATTAATTTTAGTACCTCTTATGCTCTGCAATCCTATTTTATCTTTTTCTCTTTCTACCATGAATTCCTTCTTCTTCCCTCTATGCTCTACTACATTTATGTCTTTTTATATCTATCACCCACTGAGATTAAAAATTTGCCTGTGTAGTTGCATGGGAGGTGGCTTACTGGAGCATGAATTCTTAGCACTTATATCATCCATACAAGACTGGGCATCTTAAATTTTCATTATAGGAGGGGTAATGCACCTCATAAGGCTTCACTCCTCCCTGGGGGACTATGGTGACTGGGGGAAGGTGTATCACTTAATGTTTTTAATACTAAACCAGTAATAAGACCCACTTATTTGCAACCCCAAGAGGTGCCTTATCCTATTATATAATTCAATCCAGACCAAACTCGCATGACTAAAATATGAGACTTATATTATAAATAATTAGAGTTTGAGTTTGTGTTTTAGAGTTCAAGGAATATATACCCCTTTTTCTTTACTTTAAGAAACGGTTTGCTTAGCAGCTCCAAATTTCTCCTAGGTTGATACTGAAGTAGCCACAGCATTACAGAACAAAAAGCTAGAAACTAAGATGTTCTAGAAACTTGAGCTAGCCAAGACATTCTAATATCTTCAGCCCTGCATGGGTTTTGTGGGTTAAGAAGTTCACAAAGTCCCTATACTTTTCAAATTGGCACACAGCATGAACATTACCATCGTAAGAGTATAAATGTTTACAAAGTTGGCATATCCATGTTTTATTACATGATATTGGTGCTTCAGCGTAGGTCTAACAATATGTTCTTCAAGGATTAAAAACTAAGCAAGCATTTTCTCCAGCACCCAGAACTGAACTGTGCTGACATTATTCTCAGTTTTTCAAGTAGTAAATACAGAGCCAAAGTGGAGTATTAGGGAAGGAATTGCACCACGAGAATATGACAGAGGATGGAACCCAGTTCTCATCATGGGTAGAGTGACCCAAAATAAATCTGTATCAAATATTGGAGGTATCAGCATTAGTTGATGTCTATTACAAAGCAAAGCCAAAGGATATAAAAGGTGAAGAGGCAGTAGTCTAAAGCCACATCTGAGTGTGACAGAACTGCGTTTGTTAGAATTATACTGAGCTTCTACTGTGAAGAGCAACAAATCAGAACTCAATCACTCAGAAAACAGGATCAAGGGCAATTCACATCCTTACATTTTAGCAAATACTAGTAAGAAAATGATTTTCTGTCATCTAAACATCGTTTCCAGAAAAATAAATCAACAAGCAGCTTATGAAATGCATTCCAGGAAAAAATATTTGTCCTTGTGATATTTTTCTAAAACCTCAGAAAGTGGTAAGCTTGGGTAAAATTATAGGAAAATAGCTAACAGATGTCAAAACCAAAATCCGTCAACAAACAAAACAGTTGAGTAATTGCATGTAGAAAAGTAGACACAAGGTTAATATTTATTGGTTATAAAATTTTTTGCAAAATGACAGGCATAAGATAAATAAACAATTAGGATAACAGCCACTGTCAAAAGAATAAATCATAATAACCACATCCACTGAACAGCTTGGGATCAGAAACACCCTGGACTGACTCTTTGGATCCCACTCCACTGAAAGGAACACCTGACTCACTCTTGAAGGAGGGGGGACAAAACTGGATCTGCCAGGAGTGGAGACTGAACTAAGCAATATTGGGACAGTGGGACCATGGGACTGCCTGCAGCCTGCCCAGGGAGGGGATGGGGAGTTGTGGAAAAGAAAAATAATCATGGTGGGAGGGGGAAGGGACCTTGAATAATTATGTACAGGGATAGAAAGCGTGACTTCTTTGTTAATAATAATAATAATAATAAATCAGGCACACAAAAAACATATTGAGCATAAACAAATCCATCCAGTCATAATGCTGCAGTTGTGTTATCTCACACACTTGAGCAGTAGAAGCATTGCAAGTTCATAACAAGCCTGAAATAAAGTGTGTGCAATGCTAGCTGCCTCCATAGATACTGGGATCCAATAGTACTGAGGATAAAGCTTCATGGCACAGTGCTAGTGTGTGAATAGTCCTGCATTTGATCACTCATACTCCAAAAGAGACATATAAGAATGCAACAGTACAAAAAGACACCAACAACATTGTAGACATTTAACATAAGAACAGGTTAAAGGTGTAATTTATTGCATGAAAATGCAAAATTCAAACATGCACATTGGCTATTTATTTACAAAACAAAACCAAATATTCTAAACTTACAGATAAGTAAGTTGCTATGTATTACATAGTATTAGACTTACATTCATATATAAATATATATATGTATATATATAGACAGACATGTAATGATAATGATTTCTGTACAGTTTACACTCAATAATGGAAGAATTAAAACAAATGAGAGGGATGGTTTGATTAAACAATGATAGAAACAAAAAAGCTGCACAATGTAGACAGAAATACCACACTCATAATAAATTTTTATATGCCTATTTTTCTGCCTAGAAATAACTATATTCGTTTTTAAGTGCATTGAAAACTTAATAGGGAAAGCATCATGATATTTAAAAATTGTAGAACCTGTTCTCTTTGGGGATGGAATCCAGAGAAATTTTTATTTTTTAATACTACACACGGTATTTCTGTAGTTTCTATTTTTTCATGATGAAATTTTTCATAATTAGTCTATCCATTTTAATTTCCTTCTAGTTTAAATTAAATAAATATATTTTTAAATGATTTATGATTTAAGAGGTGAAATGTACTTTATTTTGAAATCATATCAGTGACCAATAGGAGAGTTCAGCATAGAGAGATGCTTATATAATACTTGTATGAAAGACTCACTAGTTGTCCTCTGTTCTCCATACTCACACTGTGACACACCCACACATACACACACATAAATAAATAAATGTAATTTGAAATTAAAAAATAATATTAAAGGTGAGTGTTTAAAGGACAAAGCAATAAGTAGAGATATCTAAACTAAGAAATTGTAACTGTTATATCAAGATACTTTGATCACAAAATACTAAATCCTAACATAATCTTCATTTATTATGGCTAGATACCTTTATTTACAGGTACACTGTATTAGTACTTAAGACACATGGGATTATTTCATTGTTAGATATATTCTTAGTTTGAACCGAAGGCGCAGCTCTTCTTGTGGATATAAAGTCATAAAAGCATTAAAACAGATTACTTGAGATTACAAAAGTGAGAAAAAGGTAAATTAGCTGCCATATACTCAATTAATGTGCTCTTATGTTTAAATTAAAAAGTAAATTTATCATTTTAAGTACGAAAGAAATTATTGTGAAACATGCATTGTAATAGACTTACAAACTATGTGAAAAGCAGCATAAAGATGTTTTGAGGGCAGAAAAGGACAACAACAGAGCCAAAGTTTGAAGACAAGTGTTTTAAAATCACTTGATTACAGGAAGATGATTCCAAAGACTATTCAAAAATAATAATTAGGATACAGTTCACAGAAGAAAGTGTGAAGGACACTTTATGCTAGTTACAGTTTGTAATGCTTGCTATAAGTGAGGTACAGCTGTCCTGCTGGAGATGACCAATAGGGTCATCATTACTGTGCATGTGTGAGGAGAATAGACTCCCGAGAAGTAACTCTCATCAAAACTGACTGTAACCTGTCCAGTCCAAAGTCTAATGTCTTCTCTCTGTCTCTCTCTGTCTCTCTCTCTGTCTCTCTCTCTCTCTGTCTCTCTCTGTCTCTCTCTCTCTCTGTCTCTCTCTCTCTCTGTCTCTCTCTGTCTCTCTCTCTCTCTGTCTCTCTCTCTCTCTTCTCTCTCTCTCTCTTCTCTGTCTCTCTGTCTCTCTGTCTCTCTCTCTTCTCTGTCTCTCTCTCTTCTCTCTCTCTCTCTCTCTTCTCTGTCTCTCTCTCTTCTCTCTCTCTTCTTTCTCTCTCTCTCTCTTCTCTCTCTCTCTCTGTCTCTCTCTGTCTCTCTCTCTCTG